>CM039609.1:4833825-5103473 GCA_022457205.1 Saccharum spontaneum | reverse complement strand
TACTCTCTTTGTTGTGTTGCCTTTCAAATTCGGTCTGTTGTCTCCACTTAGGTAGACTGGCTATTCGATTAAAGAAGGCAACGGCGGCTTTCTTGCTTGGAGGCTCCACAATCGGGTCCTTCATCTACTCGTAATGCTAGCATCCACCTTCTTTTTACTTGTCTGGGGAGCATTACCAACCGAAACTGATGACCTCTTGTGTTGCGAGGTCGAACCTGATCGCACTTTGGATTTTCGCGGAGGAGGAGGAGGTGTCTTCTCTTTTGGCTGTGGAGGAGGTGGAGGAGGTGGAGGAGGTGTTTTCTCCTTTGGCGGTGGAGGAGGTAGAGGAGGTGTTTTCTCCTTTAGCGGTTGAGGAGGTAGAGGAGGTGTTTTCTCCTTTGGCGGTGGAGGAGGTGTCTTCTCTTTCGAGGCAGAAGAGGGAGAATGAGGATCTTGCAGAGGAGAGAAACCTCTTGGCGGCGGCGATGCCGATGATTCACTGCCATCCTCATCATCCGAAGATGGCTGCTCATCCAGCTTGATGAAGCGTTTGCGCCAAGCCACATGAGTGCCCAAGTTGTGAACAAGACGCGGCCTATCTTCCTCCACTGGGAAATCAATGTGTATCTTATTGTACTTCTTATCAAGATCTTATCAATGCTGACCCTGGCATACCCGGGTGGCATTGGCTTGCCATGAATGATGCCGTCTCCTCTTGGAAATGCTTGTCCGACCGCCACCTTGTCTTTTGTCCACTGCTGACGGATGTATAACCTGACATTAATTGGTCCAGTGATGTTGTCCACCGGATGAGGAGCATTGACCTCTTCTTCGTCAAGCATAGGGGTTGAGCTCAGCTACTGCGACCCTTGGGCACTGGGCTATTCAAAGTCAGGATAGGCTGCGGTTGTGACGAACACATGGATTGCATAGCTGACATAACTCGTGCCTCAACTTGAGCAGCTATCCGTGCTTCCATGCTATCTTCGATTTCCTTTCGAAACCTTTGGAGCTCTTCTTCTCTTGTGTTCTAGCCCTCGCCCGGCTCCTATAGATGAAGATTCACCTTCGAATGCTTTCACCCAAGGTACATTCCCGGCTCCTCTAGTGCAACCGGGGTGCTCCTTGTTTCCAAGTGCTTGTGTGAGCACGTCATTTTCTCTATCTGACTTGCGGTTACCTCTATTCACTTCCTCAGTTAAGGTTGAAATCCTCTGGAGGAGATCGCTGACGGGTTCACTACTGGCATTAAGGCTCCCGTCACTATTGTATCGTGCCCCCCTTGCAAGTAGGTAGTTTACTGATCTGGGCTGCCAATCGCTTGTCTGAGGCCTAACGCCGCGCTGCTCTAGTTTCTGGACTTCCATTTCCCATTCTGGAATCTTTCGTACATAGCCACGCGATCCTAGGCGATGAGGATCCTTTGCCTTAAGTGAGTTTGCTCTATTTCTTTCGCTTGATGCCTTGGCCTCTTCGGATAGCTTGTAAGCCTTGAACTCCTCCCAGAAGTCTCTCTGCTTGGTGTATTGACCTCCCTCAAAATTTGGTTCTCTGTCCTCCTTGATTAACTTGTACAAGGTTCCCTTGAAAGTCTTGAACGAGCGACCCATGATTTCCTTGGCCTTCTTCTTGACTGTCGCCTCGTCATAGTCATTAGAAAACTGAAAAACCATTTCAACTTGTTCCAAACTAGCTCCTTCTCACTTTCTGGAACCCTCCATGGGTCATCCTCACGACCAGTCCATTTCCTGTATTTGATCGGGATAAAGTCTCTTACAAGTGCCCCGATGACACTCTTGTATGGGCCTAATGCTGTAAGAGGCTCCACCGGCTCCCCTACTTGGTCGAACTCAGAGATGTGCCAATGTTTACTTGTTTGAGGAAGCTTTGTTGCACCACGCTTAGTCTTGCTGGTACCCTCACCACTTGGCTCTTGCGGCGGAACCTGCTTCAAAATTCATAAATAAGTCCCCATCAAACTTATCTAGCGTGATTTCTTACTATCACGTTATTAGGTTTGACCTAAGTTATTACCTCGTTTCCTTGGTCTAGCTGTAGATAATGGCTAGGGCTCCAATCGTCCTGATTACCACCACCATTAGTTGGATCCTGCGACGCTCCTGTCGCAGTGCTCTCTGCTTGTGGGTATCAGTAGCTCGGCGACGGGTGGTGAATTGGCGATGACGAGTCATGTTTCTGGACATGCAATCAAAGGCATCAACTTTCTTAGGGTAAATCTCATATATGCGTCAAAACACTCTTGACTCCAACTCTTGATCAAGTTACCGACTCGACCCCGTATAACAACCAAAGGGGCACAAGAGATGAATTCAAGAAGTTTTTCTTCAATTTATATAGGGCTATTAAGCATTTCAAGAATACCCCTAGGTTTAGACAAGAAGTTATTAGAAGTTTTTTATCAAGAAGCACAAAAGCATGATGGCTCAAAGGACTGGAAACTTGACAATGGAGATCATCATGAGAAAGTCCATACTATCTCACATTTCAAGAGATTATCCTGTGATGTTTTTATTTTCATGTCATACTAGCTTCCCACCAAAAAATTAAGACTTTCTTTTTATGCCCTTCCAATTGATGCACCTACAAGGATTGAGGCGTTCTAAGTAGCCTTGCTGACCTTACAAGAACCCTAAATGCACCAACCGTGACAGGATCCCTCCCAGGCCATGTTTGGCACCAACAATATTATTGTCGGTATTGTAATCGTATCCTCATGGGCACCAACAATAAAAGGAAGAGGGAGAACATCTCGTTCTTTCATGTATCACTTATAGAGAGAAACAGGTCTATCTATATATATGTATATTATCCATGATATAAACCTATACAATTCATCCTCATTGATTTCCCCCTTTGATACCCAAATAAGCATTTCATCGTGGCCCCAGAAGTTCTTTGTACAGAGATATCCTTCTTTACAAATATTTGGAAACCAAAAACGAACACATTATGTATCCGATCTAATTCAAATTGACCACTAAAAGGGAAATTGTGTACTTCGGTTCTAAAATAAGTGTACATCTCGTGTTTCGAGGAGTGAAACAATTTTAAGTTTAACTAGATATATAAAAAAGTACTAATATTTATGGTACCAAACAAAGATTATTAAATTAATCACATTATATCCTTCTTTACAAAGGTCACGAGTTTGTGTTTCATTAGGGATTTGTTCAGCCAAAATAATCTGCATGGATTTTGTTTCAGAGTAGGAATCATTAAGCATTTTCACTTTCTTATTTGATAGTATGCTCTTCTCATTCTCTGATTGCTCCAATTCAGGGGTATGTTGGCAACAAATCGGCCGTCTTTCCCCTGCAACTCCTTGGCTTTGATGTGGATCCAATAAACTCTGTACAGTTTTCTAATCATACAGGTATAAATGCATGCTAAGGGTATCCTATTGCCCTTCCCCCTCAGCTATCCATGGTCGACCATTCAACCAATAGCCAACGGGATAAATAGAGCCATTGATAACAACTAATCATAGTGTTCACGTTAGTTAACACTCATCATAAACCATCAAAATAACTTGTATAAATGCATGAAAATGATCTACAACAAAGGCTTAGGGAGAAGCTCGATGAGGCATTTCACCGAACACCTTATGGGCACTCACCCAAACTGCAGGGGTGGCGCGAATCAGCAAAGGGAGAAGCTCCTGGGGGCGTCGAGGATGGCGGCGTCGTGCTCCGGCGTCGGGCTGCGGCGTCGAACGGCGCGGTCGGGCTGCGGCGTCGTGGACGGCGAGTCGGGCGGCGGCGGCGTGCACTGGCGCCTGGCGGGAGTTTGGTTTTTTGTCGAGCAAAAGGGGCTGGCGGGCGCCAGCCCCTTTTATAACCCCAGCATCACTGCCGGTTGGATATTACAACCGGCAGTGATGTTGGACATCACTGCCGGTTGGTCGTTAGAACCGGCAGTGATGTCCCACATCACTGCCGGTTCTAATAACAAACCGGCAGTGATAGCCAACATCACTGCTGGTTAAAAACCGGCAGTGATGTCCCACATCACTGCCGGTTCTAATGACCAACCGGCAGTGATGTCCCACATCACTGCCGGTTCTAATAACAAACCGGCAGTGATATCCAACATCACTGCCGGTTCTAATGACCAACCGGCAGTGATGTGGGACATCACTGCCGGTTGGTCATTAGAACCGGTTTAGTTTTACTTTTTTAAAAAAAATTAAAAACAACAAGTTCAAACCAAATTTTAGAACCCCAAATTATTTCAAATGAAAAAGTGAGGACTACCAAATTTATACAACTCATGAAGATCTACAACTTTGATATAGGTCATTTCTTCATTTGAAAAAAATTGAACATTTCAAATTTGAAATTTTGAAAAATGGAACGTCCGGTCCAAAATTTAAAACCCAAAATGATTTGAACATAAAACTTGATGAATACCAAAGTTGTTCAACTTATCAAGATCTACAACTTTTGTATAGGTCATTTCTTCATTTGAGAAATTGTTAATATACATTGTTCACAAAACCTACACGTGTCTCATATGGTTTATGAAATCTTATGAGAGATGTGTAATATTTATGAACAATGTTATTACCACTTTGTCGGATGAAGAAATGACCAATATAAAAGTTGTAGACCTTGATGAGTTGTACAACTTTCTTTACATCACTTTTCTAGTTGAAACCATTTGGGGTTTCAAAATCATGTTTCAAGTTGTCTTTTTTAAAAAAATTTGAAAAACGACAAGTTCAAACCAAATTTTAGAACCCCAATTTATTTCAAATGAAAAAGTGATGAATACCAAAGTTGTTCACATTTGACAAATTCTTAGTACACATTGTTCACAAAACTTACATCGGGAATTTGAGATGTTGCACATGTTTCATTGTCATGTTTCACTAGTTCAAACCAGAATTTGAGCCCCTAAATGATTTCAGCTCAGAAAGTGATGAATACCAAAGTTGTTCAACTAATGAAGATCTACAACATTTCATTAAGGATTACATAGTTTATGATATTCTAACTATGATGGCCTCATCGTGATCACTCCGGAGGTAAGCAGGTTCGTCACCCTCTTCAAGGATAGGTAGGGTAATGTCTGCCCCAAAAGGAGCCATTTCTTGATAACCTTTGTACTCTTCTTCGTCCGTCACTCCTTCAACACCGACAATCTTCCTTTTGCCTTGCATGACTACTTGTAGTCTTCCCTTTGTATTGTTATCCCTTGCATAGAAGATTTGCAAAACATCCTTTGCAAGGACGAAGGGGTCATCTCTGTATGCGGTCTTGGATAGATCAACGGTAGTGAACCCATCATTGTCGGTGTTGATTTCATCTAGCCGGACCCACTGGCAACGGAAAAGAGCGACCTTCAACTGTCGTCCATAGTCTAGCTCCCATATCTCATCTATGAAACCATAGTATGTTGCCTCCACCGTGTCGTATTCATCGTGGGCGTCGAAACGAACATCACTATTTTGGTTGGTGCTCTTTCCATCCTGTTTTTTTGTGTAAAATGTAAAACCATTTATATCATAACCTTGGTACATCATCACCGTAGTCGAAGGTCCGGGAGCTAAGAGATCTAGCTGACATCCCGACACCATTCCTAGCCTGCGGCGTCGAAACCAGTCACCGAATTCCTCCTTATGTTTTTTCTCAAGCCAAGCCTGTGACCTACCGATGTGCTTACTTTGCAGTAACTGCTTGTGCTCATTAATGTATGCCATCACACCGTCGGCCTGTTGGAGAACAGCGAAGTGTGCCTGTCTGAAGGAAACCACTTCGACTATTTTGACTGCTTTCTCACCTATCGTTCCTTTGCCCCCTAGTCTTCCATCGTGACGAGATACTGGAACTCCGACCCGATTGATGTCCATATAATATGTGCAGAACTCAATGGCCTCCTCCGTTGTCCATCCTTCTACCATGCTCCCTTCTGGTCTGAATCTATTCCTAACATACCGCCTGAAAACTTTCATCAACCTCTCGAAAGGAAACATCTGGTGTAGATACATTGGGCCAAGGGCTTTAATTTGGTCCACAAGATGAACAAGTAGATGCACTGATATGTCGAAGTAAGTCGGTGGGAAATGCATCTCAAGCCTGCATAGAATCTCGGTTATCTCCTGCTTCAGCTGGTCTAGCTTGGCCCCTTCAATGACCTTTTCAGAGATCGCGTTGAAGAATGAACACAACTTTATGATTGGGGCACGGACCTTGTCAGGGAGGATACCTCGTAGGGCAACTGGGAGCAGCTGAGTCATAATGACATGACAGTCATGGGCCTTCATACAACCATAGTTAAACTTAAGTTCTCTCATGTTAACTAGCCTCTTCGGGTTCGCACAGTAGCCAGTTGGCACTTTGAGATCATTAAAGAAAGAAATAAGCATGGCCTTTTCTTCCTTTTTCAGTGTCCATGATGCCACCGGAAGTTTCAAGTGGCCATCCTCAAGAGTTATTGGGTGCAACTCCTTCCTGAGGCCCAGGTGTTGCATGTCCAAGCGTGTCGCGAGAGAATCCTTTGTTGTTCCCCCGGTGTTCATCAACATGTTAAGTGTGTTACCGCACACGTTTTTAGTTATGTGCATTGGATCAAGACAGTGACGTACACTCAAAAGTGGCCAATAAGGTAGTTCCCAAAAGATTGATTTTTTCTTCCAGATACTACCGGCTGGCGCTGGTACTGCACCTTCCCCCTTCCCAAGGACAACATCTGTGAGTTTGCTTACTTGTTTAAGTATCTGTTTCCCGTCTCGATACTTTGGAGGGCCACGTTTCTCAGTAGTCCCATTAAAATCTTTTCTATTCTTGCGGTAAGGGTGATCCCTTCGTAGGAACCTACGGTGTCCCATATAGACCATCTTCTTGTTTTCTGGTAGATGAATAGCATCAGTCTCGTCCAAGCACTCGACACACCCAGTGTATCCTTTTGTCTTCTCTCCAGACAAGCAACCTCGCCCTGGCAGGTCAGTGATTGTAGCGATAAGTATAACCTTTATCGTGACATGTTCTTTTTTATACTCATCCCAAACATCCTTCACACCCGTCTCCCACATCTGTAGTAGTTCATCGATCACTGGTTGTAGAAGCACATCGATATCATTACCACGTTGTTTTGGCCCTTGGATTAGTAGTGGCATCTGGATGTATGACCGTTTCATACAAAGCCAGGGTGGAAGGTTGTATATACATAGCGTCACTGGCCAAGTGCTATGATTGCTTCTAACCTGGTCAAACGGATTCATCCCATCTGTGCTCAAACCTATCCAAAGATGCCTTACCTCTCCACCAATGTTCTTATAGAACATAGTGTTGATAGTCCTCCAGTCCGACCCGTCGGCGGGGTGCCTCAACATTGTATCTTTCTTACGCTCTTCGCCGTGCCAACGCAACAGTTTGGCTGACTTTGCATTTGCAAACAACCTATGCACTCGTGGAGCTATAGGAAAATACCATACGACCTTTATGGGCCCTCCTCTAGTCTTGCTTCCCTGATTTGACGGCCCTTGCTTGTATCGGGGAGCTTTACACTTGGGACACGCATCCAAGTCTTTGTATTTTTCTCCACGGTACAATATGCAATCGTTGGAACACGCGTGTATTTTCTCAACCTCGAGGCCGATTGGGCAAATCATTTGCTTGGCCAGGTAAGTCTTTTCTGGTAACTCGGTACCCTTCGGGAGCAGTTTATGCAGTATACCTAACAAGCTATCGAAGCCTTTATCACTCAATCCATTCGTTGATTTGAACTCTAATAGCATGATGTTGGCTTCCAGTTTGCTTATTGGGCAGGTCGGATACAATGGTGTTTTTGCATCCTTTCTCATGATCTCTAGTTTTTTCAACTATGTAGCACTAAGGAATCCGCCATGCACATCATGAAGAAACTGTGAAATGCCATCATTTTCCTCTGTGTCGTCCACTAATGTATTCCTAAACACATTATCGTTGGTAGGCACAGGTACTGTGTAGCATTGGTCATCATCAATAGGTAGAAATGCGTCTAGGCATTGGTCATCATCAATAGGCACATCATCATTGTTTTCTTGTGCAATATTTTGACCAACCTCCCCATGCAAAGTCCAAATCGTGTAGTCTCTCATGAACCCCCTGGTAATCAAGTGCAATCGTATATGCTCCACGTCGCCCCATTTTCTCGTATTCTTGCAATCTTTGCATGGACAGAATACAGGCTGTGAGTCCCCAGCATTGGCTCTAGCGAGCTTGATGAAATCGTCGATGCCCGTCAAGTACCGTTGGTCTGTACATGACAGATCGTACATCCACCCTCGATCCATGTCTGCACAGGTAAAATGGGCCGGGCAGAGGAAACATAGGAAAGTTTTAATAAGAAACAATTATTGCACAATATTGAAGAACAATTATTCTACTCCATGCAACATAAAAATGGAGACACTAATTTAAAAAAAGACTAAATTTGGAGACATGATCATGAATAACAATGTAGCTCCAAACAATGCCCATATAAATTAAAAATTGCAGCCCCATAAAAATTAATTATTGCACAATATTGTAGAACAATTATTCTACTTCATGCCACATAAAAATAGAGACATTAATTTAAATAAATACTAAAATTGGAGACATTATCATGAACAATGCATTGTTTCTAGTAGTAAATCAAGTCATTAGGGGGCTGGAGCCCACCCACCCCCCCTTAGATCCGCCACTACTGCTCAAACAATGCATTGTTTGGTGACACAAGGGTTAATTTGCTCATCAACATTGTAAAAGAATCTACTCTACTCCTAAGAACCAATTATAACATCACATACTAACAATGCATTATAGCCATGAATTAGAAAAGTGCTCTGTAGAAGAATGGAGAAATAAGAATGAGAATCAAGCATTATAGCCATCAAAACAAAGCTAATTAAGCAACAAAATCGAAGGAATGGAGGCTGGTTACTAACCTTAAAGCAAAAAGATCAAGCCATTCTTCCAAATCCAAGTGGTAGCTTCACGGATTTGGGCGACCGCAACATTGGAGGGAGTGGCCCAAACGCGCGCCTCTGTTCTCGGGATAAAAGAGTGGAGGAAGAAGATGACGGCTACCACCTTTTTGTGCTGTCAGGCTCATCACTGTCGGTTCTATCCTAGAACCGACAGTGATAGAATCAAATCACTGTCGGTTCGTGGCTTGAACCGGCAGTGATAAGTGGAGTTGTCATCACTGCCGGCGGGAGGTACAAACCGGCAGTGATAGTTGTCATCACTGCCGGTTCTCGCACCCCCCAATTATTTTCTGGTTGTCAGAGCCTAGAACCGGCAGTGAAGGGTCATCACTGCCGGTTGTCCTAATTTCGGCAGTGATGTGGCCGGCACTGTTGACTGTTTCTGTAGTAGTGAAACTGGAGAGCAGCGGATCGGATGTAGAGATCCGCTGCTGCCTTCATCGCCATGCACAAGCAGCAGCAGGGAGGCAGGGAGGGAGGTGGGTGGGAGGGGGCCGGCGGTGGGCTTGGTTGGGGCGCCGCCCGTGTCGTCCACGGAAGGGACGACGCGGGGGGCCCTTTTGGTCACTTGTAAGATGGGGGACGGGATTCAGCCGGGTTTTGGCTAGTGGTTATCAGATCTGGTTGCAGACAGACATGAGGTGGCTCCAAGAACATGCATGTGTACGGTAGAACACGCAGGTACGAGTGGTCACTCCTGCATGCTGCATGCATGCATGGAGATCTGGAATACCATGGCACGGTAGTAGTCATGATTGTCTAGCCCCAACGCAAGACTCAGCTTTTACTGCTTGTCTCGCCGGAATAATCGGCATTCTGTCCGACAGTCCGAGAGATCAGATCGGATGAGAATGACATTTGTGTCGAGTTCTTCTCATCCCCTTCTATTCGATAGTACTAGATGTAGCTAGTATCTGAAGGGCTGAAGGTGAAGGAGAATGCATTATGCATGGGCGGACCACTGGTGCCACTGTGCCAGCAGCAGCCTTATATACTTGCAGTGCATTGTGCAGGATTATTGATGTCCGCATGCTGCAAGCTCGCTCTTCGTCAGTTGTCCCCGCTCCGGCCGGTCACTGCCATTGCCATGCTATACTATACCATATGCTGCTTGCAGAGCTAATACTGTATAAGCTAGCTAGTATAGCAGCTGCTACCTTCCACCGAACGCAAGCTTGCAAACACTGATCGATGAGCACCTGCAAATACTACAAGCATACGAACAAGAATGAGAGTGATCGATCGAGGGCAAAGGGCCGACGATGCATGGATCGTTGCGTCTGCGGTCTGCAGAGGTAAGTATATACCCTGCTGCTGCAGAAATGCCAAAATATAACGCACCGGCCAGCCCTACGCCCCTACCATCTTCATCTCGGGAGCACAAAGCACATGTGCCGTATGTAGTATAGTATGCAGAAATGCCAAAATCACTACAGGAAAACGCCTCTTTGCCGACTGCTTGCCCCCGGTCGACAAAGGCATAAACCCAGTCGGCAAAGGCTTTGCCGACCGCAAAGCCACGTGGCAGTCGGCAAAGAGCAGTCGGCAAAGCCTGGGTCGGCAAAGGTGGCTTTGCCGACTGCCACGTGGCACACAGTCGGCAAAGGCTTTGCCAACTGCCACGCCAGCAGTCGGCAAAGCCACGTGGCGCCGTCAGCCCTAACGGCAGGCTTTGCCGACTGCTGGTTTCTCGGCAGTCGGCAAAGATTTTTTTTTCAAAAATTGTTTGCCGACTGGCCGCCAGCTCGGCAGTCGGCAAAGAAAAAAAATATTTTTTTTAAATGTTCTTTGCCGACTGCTTTCGGAGTTGCAGTCGGCAAAGGTTTGACCTCTTTGCCGACTGCCTCCCATTGCAGTCGGCAAAGACTCTGTCCTGGGTTTTTTTGCCCAGCTAAACAGTCGGCAAAGCTGGATTTTTTTTTTGCTTTTGTTTTCTATTTTTTATTGAATAATATTAGTATATATCACTAATTTCTGTTGAACAAGCAAAAAAGAGTTAAATGCACAAAAAAATATTTTGAAACAGTAGCAACAACATATTAAATATATATTGTCTACACAGTAATTTCCACAACATAATAAATAGCATAAATATAAAGATGGTGTCCATATGTTTCGGCATCAATACATCCAAAAGCATTGCCATCTCATCTTAGCTGTACAAAGCTAAAGATTAGAGCCTTCTACTAGTTATTGTGGATCAACAAATAGTTACTAATGGGTCAGTAGTGTTATGTTCTGTACAGGTTTGCATCCTTCATCAGTGTCAATTATCAGTAGTGCCCCCACTTGTTTGCATGATCCGTAGAGATTGGTGCAACCAAGATTGGTGCTGGAGCTCAGGCATATCCGTAGAGAGGAAGGTGGCTCTGTTTATCAGCATCATACCCTGCATAGCAATAGCAAAATGCAAAGTACAGCTAGCAAGAGGAAAGAAAGAAAATTCACGAAAGCAGGGAAAACCGACATTGAATAGCATAGATCCAAATTAATTTTTCAGAGGAAATATATAGACAACAAATCGGCAGACACGATCACATGTAACATGAACCCTCAACATGGATATTCAGTTACCAAATTTTGTCGGTGAATATACAAGCACCCAAATCACATGTGGCTATAGCAAAGACGCTCATTACGGATGTCCTGCGTCTAATGGTTTGGAGGCAGATTAGGTTTAGGAAGAATTTTTTTTGCTGTATAATAGAGGCAGTAGGCGCAAGCCTAAAGCAATAGCACCACACGCCTACAGTACATTCAGAGATGGAGGTCGTGCCTAGAGACAAATAAATAAAAATAGTCTGAGAGACCAACATGAGGTAGCCGACACTGGAACACCATTCCAGTTTCCTTCCTGTACATAGCAGTGTGGTACTCATTTCCAAAACACTATGTTAGCAAATCTACATGACAAGCATATTGAA
This sequence comes from Saccharum spontaneum, assembly GCA_022457205.1. Taxonomy (NCBI): domain Eukaryota; kingdom Viridiplantae; phylum Streptophyta; class Magnoliopsida; order Poales; family Poaceae; genus Saccharum; species Saccharum spontaneum. The sequence goes on along the minus strand of CM039609.1, from coordinate 5,091,593 downwards.
ATAGGGTGAACGGTATGTTATTTACAACATAATAGTCCTTACAGCCAGCAAATTTCAAACTGAGACTATTGAGTTAGGGATCTATTTTATAACGTTTTTTTGTGGCAAAAATGAAACAGAAGCCTTTAAATGCAATCTTAGATTAATTAGGAGCACACTGAAATGCACCGCAGAGTAAAGGGAAAATTGTGCAAAGAGGGATTCTTAGCTACAATCTGCTTAGAAATTGCATACAATAGTAAAGATCCTGCATTATTACCTCTAAAGAATAGCATACAATAGTAAAGATCCTGCGTTATTACCTCTAAAGAATATGATAAAATCTTAAAATGTAGCTCCCAGAGGTAAAATTCAGATGGCAGCTAAGATAGCTAGAATGCAAATTGGGAACTGGCAAGATTAATTCATAGTAACTGTGAGCAAACTACCTTTGCTTCCATGCTTGCCTTGTTATGCATCTGGTGCTTGCCGTGCATATTGGAAGGTCTGGTGCTGGTGGCTGTCCTTGGCATGTACAAATTGTAGATTGATGAGGCAACACATTACCTCAATCAAGAATCTAAAAAAACAATGTCCATCATCAAATTAGTTGCTGCTAGGTGGAGAGTATCATATCATAGCTTGCTTGTACCTTAGGAAATGTTTTGTAGAGGTAAAAAATAGAACAAAAGGTTCGAGGCTACCATGGAAGTAACTGTAGCCTGCATTTAGCGAGCAGAAACAGCAAAAAAAAACGGATCAACCAAATTTAAGCAAAAATAAAGGAAAATATAGCAGAAAAGAGGCAGTGCACATTTGTATAACCCTCAGCATGGGTATATATGGACTAAAACTGAGCAAGGGTCAAGAGCATGGAAAAAATGGAATTTCCCTCACCCCCTGCATGTTCCAACCCTTTCCTTTCAATATTAACAGCAGCCATCATCACATATCAGTTTACCAAGCTGTGAGCCATGGATAGGAATTGTGGTGACAATAAAATTCATTGGTAGGTAATTCAAAGAAAAAGGGGAAAAGCACCACACATAAATATCTTGCTGACTTCAATGTACACAAACTACGACATGCAATTCTATATGGACACCTTAAGATAAAGTAATTAATGGAACTGCTATCCTCAAGTAAATATGTCCTGAGGAAGTTTAGACACAGATTATTAAAATGGCAAGGCAAACTGAAAAGAGCAGAGCATGCACAGTAGCAAGTTCCAAAGTTGCATAGAAATGAGGTAGATTATCTGAGGTATATGTATACACAAAGTTAGGCAGATGGCCACCGGTTGGCCGAGATTGGGAGGTGGAGAAGGAGGACTCACCTTCACCGTTCAGATGGAAATTAAATATGTTTGAGAAACCACCTATATATTAGATAACATAACTCAGATATGTGAGGCATGCATACTACAGTCTGCATATTTACCATATATGAAGACTAAAACGTCCCGCAAATATTTAATGTCCTATTTATTATTTAAACAGGGGTATCAGATTTACAATTGACCACAAAATCATCAGTGTTAAATACCAGTGCATTTTGCTTTCAGTTTAGACAATGGATGCCTTGGTAGAAAGAGAGCATCAGATGTGTTAACAAAAATAAATTGCAGCTAGAAGAAAGCTTGAAATCTGATCTTAACTTCGGCAACATAATCAGTGTGTTGTTAATGGCTTCAGACCGATCCCTGTGAAGAACTGCTGATATATGTACAGACTGAATAAATGATATTCTATTGCAATTTTTGTTCACCTTGAATTACAAATTCAGATAGATGAAGGGAATTTAACATCAGTGTAACAAGCATGTAGAATTTGGGAATCAGTCCCTAGATTATGCTGGGCCGGTGTGAGCTGTGTCATGGGTGGGGCAGTTCATCTATTGCACAACACATGCGAGACAGACTCATTAAGGATTGAGAGAGATTTCCATATCCAATTTGGTCCAAGCTTATTCATTTGTCTCCTTAGAGATAGAAAAAAAGGAACTTAATTAGCTCTCTAAAAGTTTTCTAATTCTCAAGGGATGTTCTCAGACGACATGATCACAACAAGGATATCTCAAAGAGACGATGATTCCAGATTTTGAACAAATCAAACATGCGGCTGCATTAGGCCTTGCTATCTTCAGCAGACCATACACCATGAAACACTAGAGAAGAATATGGTTGTTACCTTCATCTTCTTGAGCAGATCCATGGACGAGGCTGTGACCTTTAGAAATTTAGAGCTTGCTCATTCCATCTTTGAAGATCTATATAGTGGTTATTTGTTTTCAGACAAGGCACGTAGCTAGAAATCCATAGCCCAGATAACAAAAACAAGGAATATATCAGATATGAAATGCCAAAAAAATAGATCTGAATGCATCGCTGCTCAATAATATTAAATTAAATCAGAACACACATGAACCAACAGATGAAATCTTTATCCATTCTATTTATTTAACTGATTAGATATACATGGATCTGCTACGTGGTGATCAAAATCAAAGTCAAATCATATGGCTTACGGATGGAGGGAGAGAGGGAAACCTACCAGCACGGAGGTGGGGTTCGCGCGGCCCGACGTCGCCGACCTAGCCTCACGCTGGCGCCGGGGGAGGCGGAGGCGACCGCGCCGTCGTGTGAGGGAGCCGGATCCGCCATCGACGAGGGAGGGCGCCGCCGCTTGGGGGCTGAGGGAGGGAGGGCGCCGCGCCGCAACGGCGCGAGGCAGCCGGATCCGCCATGGTCGCGGAGTGCCGCCTCCCGAGCCTGCGCTTCTGCGACCTCGCGGTGCTTGTGCGACATGGTGAGGGTGCGGCCGTGGATGGTGAGCTCGCGGCGGCTCTGCGACGAGCGGTGGAGCGGCGGCGCTGCGTCGGGAGGCAGGAGCGGTGGCGCGGCGATGAGGGCAGGAGCGGCGGCTGCATCCCGCGAGTGCTAGGGTTGGGACATCATTTATATGTGTTCAGGATAAGGGCATCCTATTTTGGGCCGGCTGAAAGGCTACCGCGGCCCAAGCCCAGGTTGGCAACCAGCTACGAGTCTAGGCGCACGTCAAATAGAATTTTTATATTTTTCTGTCGGGATATTTTGAAACCCACAGAATAATTGGAATTTTTCTGTGCGTATCAAAAAAAACACAAGAAAAAATTAACAATAAATATCTCGAGTTTCTTTTTTATTTAATTATTTTTCTTTCCTACATACAGGTGTATATTTATTTATCTACTATTTCAAACAATTAACAATAAATAATATTTATATATTATATAAAAGGTCTAGGCCTAGGTTGTGTTTTTAGATAGCCTGTGCAAAAGGTATATTATTTTTTTCAAAAAATTATTTTTTTTAATTTTTTTTAAAAATACTTTGCCGACTGCTCTGCTCCCTGGCAGTCGGCAAAGGTTATTTTTTATTTTTTTCTCAGAAATTCTTTGCCGACTGCCATCCTCCCTGGCAGTCGGCAAAGGCTCTTTGCCAACTGCCACTGATGGCAGTCGGCAAAGGCTCTTTGCCAACTGCCATTGATGGCAGTCGGCAAAGAATTAATTTTTTTTTTCGATTTTCGATTCCAGTTTTTTTGTGTTGCCTTGCTACAGTAAGTACATGATATATTCCAAGTTTGGGGTCATTTTGATTTATTTTGCTATATTCCATTGATTTTTGTTGTTTCTTTGATTTTTTCCGGCAGCTCTAGATTTGAACTGCAGGTACATGAAATAATGGAATCCGGCGATTTAGAAAATGATATTCATGATGTTTGGAGCATGTTGAGGCCGTGTGCGGGGCCTCGCATGAAATTTCGACCGTGTTGGTGTCGGAACACGCCGAGGCACGCGCGTGAAAAGTGTTTTTAAATTTTATAAAATCGAAACGGAGTCCGAAAATGACGAAACTTGACGACGTGTCTTGCCATCGCATGCGGAGGCTGTGGTAAAAATTTGAGAAAGTTTCGAGCAAGTGGCGACGTCGGGTGGCTAAAACCTGGACATCTCCACATGTGATAACAAGTTAGCCACCCGACGTTAGTCCAGGTTTTAGCCACCCGACGTCGCCACTTGCTCGAAACTTTCTCAAATTTTTACCACAGCCTCCGCATGCGATGGCAAGACACGTCGTCAAGTTTCGTCATTTTCGGACTCCGTTTCGATTTTATAAAATTTAAAAACACTTTTCACGCGCGTGCCTCGGCGTGTTCCGACACCAACACGGTCGAAATTTCATGCGAGGCCCCGCACACGGCCTCAACATGCTCCAAACATCATGAATATCATTTTCTAAATCGCCGGATTCCATTATTTCATGTACCTGCAGTTCAAATCTAGAGCTGCCGGAAAAAATCAAAGAAACAGCAAAAATCAATGGAATATAGCAAAATAAATCAAAATGACCCCAAACTTGGAATATATCATGTACTTACTATAGCAAGGCAACACAAAAAAACTGGGATCGAAAATCGAAAAAAAAAATTAATTCTTTGCCGACTGCCATCAGTGGCATTTGGCAAAGAGCCTTTGCCGACTGCCAGGGAGGATGGCAGTCGGCAAAGCCTGCACCTTTGCCGACTGCTGACGGAGTGGCAGTCGGCAAAGGTGACGGTGTGGATGGCGTCAACCATGGCCTGCCTGGCCTGCCTTTGCCGACTGCAATTCTTTGCCAACTGCCTGGCAGTCGGCAAAGCCATGGCTTTGCCAACTGCTGCCTGGCAGTCGGCAAAGCCAGGCAGTTGGCAAATCCTGCTTTGCCGACTGCAGGAAATTCCAGTTGGCAAAGGGACCTTTTTGCCGAGTGTCGTAAAAAAACAGTTGGCAAAGAAAATTGCAGTCGGCAAAGAGCCAGTTTTCTGTAGTGCATTCAGAATTTTCACTTGGCATCGATCCTACTACTACAAACGCAGCTAGCATGCATGCGTGCCAAACAATCCGTACTGCTACTGTAAGCTAGTGGCTTGTTTCATGGCTTGTACCATGCATATATGCTTGCATTGCTGCAGTTTCCCCTGTGATACTCATTGCTGCATCGCATTTGCCCGTTTACTACCTACTTCTTTGTATTCTACTGCGCGCGTATCCACTACACGCCTTTCATTTCTTCTTATCCGCCACCGCATCTGCATGACTGCATGCAGGCTGCAGCCACCCTACTCACGCTTTGGTACGGTCCCCGCCGCCAGCCTGATTGGTTAGCTAGACCATTGCATCGGCAACCACGCAACGTTTCTTGTTCAAAGAGCCTGTTTAGTTGAAGCTCCCACCCAAAAAGCAAACCCAAAAAGTGCTACAGTACCTGTCACATCAAATCTTGCGACACATGCATGGAATACTAAATGTAGACGAAAGAAAAAACTAATTACACAGTTTGTCTGTAAATGTCGAGACGAATCTTTTGAGTCTAGTTAGTCTATGATTGGATAAATTTTACCAAATAACAACAAAAAGTGCTACAGTAGCCGAACCCAAACTTTTTCACCATCTAAACACACCCAAAGGCTGTGTTTAGTAACCATATAGGAGTACTACTCCGTCCCTTAATGTTGGTCGCCCGGAAAGCGTGTCTGTGAGGAAAACACGGTTTTCTAGAGACAGACATTTAGGGATGGAGGGTGTATGTAAATAAGCTCCACGCTCGACAAGATCGTCAGTACCCCCTCCTTTTCCAGTTATATATTATTACAGGATTCGGAAGAAAAATGAACTTGGTAAATTTTGAACAATAATAATTCAAATTATATTATATGAATGCTTAGTAAAGTACTATCAATAGATTCACGTCCATACATGCAACATCCATGTGTCCTGGCTCTAATACGCTAGTAACTAGACTCGTGCAAATAGCATGGGTACTTAGCTTTTTGTTCATTGTAACATTTAATAATATTTTAGCTTGGTTTTTCTAAACAACTTTTTTATTTGTTTGGTTATACAGTTGTCCTTTGTTGACGCAACCCCCTGTATTCATTCGTACCATCTTCATATATAAATCTATCATGGACCAATTCGTTGCTTAAAGACCTCTCCTATTTCTTTTCCTATCCTGTGGCGATGCAATTTTTGTCAAGCGCCTTCAGTTTCCTCTATGTGAGCTAGATAAAATCACTGTTCAAGCCTTATCTTCTTTTTTAGTTCTTTGGTCCTCCTGTAAATTTAAATTTTAAGCCATCTTACTATGCATTCGTTGTTACCTCTTCCCTCCTTGCCATTACAAAATCCGTCACAATGTTGCTGATATTTATTGGACCTAACGGTGCCTCAAGCAACCGCTTGCTGGCCTGATCATTGGACCAACATATATTGGCATGATCATACCACTCTATGTCATTGCTGTCAACCATGATATGACCATTTAATTCTTATCTTCACTTGCGACCAGCAATAGGTAAAATAAAGCACAGCATGATGAGCAGCAGTATTCAACTTAGTTTTGAATAATAATGGCTAGTGTTTTTGACTTAATCATGTTAAGCAAACTTGTAATTGCTACTAAGAGTTAGTTTGGCAAGGCTCAACTCCTTCTAAAAGGGTTTCAGCTTTGGCTTCTTTTATGGAGCAGCCCTTTTGGTGGAGTTCAAGCTAGACATATTGTAAAACATTTGGCAAAAATGGCTGCAATAAAGTTTAATTATAATTCATGCCAAATTTGTATGGAGAAGGTGTGGGAGAAACCACATTTTTCACACCTCTCCCACCCAATAATTAAGAAAAAGGCTCTAACTCCGTCGGAGCTGTTTCTTGATGGTGCTTTGAGAAGTCTTCAATCGAAGCCGAAGCTAAAACCAGAGCTTGCCAAATGAGCCCTAAGGCCAGTCTTAGTGGGAGTTTCACTAGAGTTTCATTTGCATTTAATAGCTTGCCATATATGTACTTTTGATGACATGACAACGTTTTAATGAAGAGAGAGAAAAATTGGGTTTCATGGGGATGAAACTCTCTTGGCACAGTTACCAACTCTCTATGAGTCATAGAATTAAATGTTTATGAAACTATGGAATGAAACTTTATATTGAGAGTGGGTGTTTCATCCAAGTTTCATTTCATTCTATATGACATGATAGTTTTGGAAACAGTGAAATAAAACTCTCCACTGAGACTGGCCTAAGGTCAGTCTCAGTGGAGAGTTTCATTTCGTTGTTTTCAAGACTGCCATGTCATATAAAATGAAATGAAACTCGGATGAAACACCCACTCTCAATGGAAAGTTTCACTCTATAGTTTCATAGACATTTAATTCTATGACTCATAGAGAGTTGGTAACTGTGCCAAGAGAGTTTCATCCCCATGAAACTCAATTCTTCTCTCTCTTCATTAAAACGTTGACATGTCACCAAAACTGCATATGTGGCAGGCTATTAAATGCAAATGAAACTCTAGTGAAACTCCCACTGAGACTGGCATAACACTTCATTTCTCTTTCAGCGCAGTGGTAAAATCTACTCCCTTTGCCTAAAAAAGAATATGAGTATCATTTCTTCAGAAATATTTACAAGAAAATAGTAATAATAATTATGATGCGCAACAAGCATCATTGGAGTAGTGACAAACTATATTTTTATTATGAAATTATTTAGAGATATACGTAAATGTTAATGCTGTTTTTCATAACTCTAATTAGTTAAAAAAGTTTGTCTCATTTAAGTTGTTTTTGTTTTTTTGGAGCGAGTAAAATGTTACCGGACCGGACGGGCCGCGGACGCACACCGGCGGCACACCCCTTGGGAAACAGGGTCAAGTGTCTCCATTGCATTTCTACGTCGGGAGTGGCCTGAGTAGTCATGGAAATCCGAGTCGCTTTTGCACGGCACGTTCGTAGACACGGATTCCCAATGAACTGGCCTGGCCCGACCTGCCTGCCCTCGAGCGCCGTGTCGACCTCTCAGCCCTCGTTTAGATCCCAAATTTCAACCCTAAATTCCACTATCAAAAAAAAGATTTCCATCCCATCAAAATGCCGGTACATGTATGGAGTACTAAATGTAGATGAAATTAAAAACTAATTACACCGTTTTGTTGTACTTTGCGAGACGAACATTTTGAGCCTAATTAGTCAAAATTTAGACAAATTTTAACAAATAAAAACAAATTGGTACAGTGCGCATTTAATGCGCACGGTACCAATTCGGCCATCCAAATTCCGCATCTAAACACGGCTTCACCCCTTGTTTAGTTCCCTAATTCTCCCCCAAATTTCACTATGCAAAAAGAAGATTCCCCATCACATCAAAATGTCGGCAAATGTATGGAGTACTAAATATTGATGAAATCAAAAACTAATTGCATAGTTTTGTTGTACTTTGCGAGACGAACATTTTAAGCCTAGTTAGTCAAAATTTAGATAATTTTTACCAAATACAAACGAAATGCTACAGGAATTCTGATACAACGTTTTTCTCCCCGATTCTCTCATCTAAACGAGGCCTCAGTCTCTCGTGGGAAATGATGGAACACAAGTCAAAACGCATGCATGCATGCAGCATGCTCACTAGTCACTCACCAAAGCTCGATGCTGTCTTGTCTGTGCTGCGTTGTAGTGTTTGACCCAAACGCTTGCTTCTTTCTTTCCAGCTCACGCAGCATCATCGATCGAATTAGTCAACACCGGCAATGGGACCCATTTTTTTTTTCCGGGTAGGTAGTTTTAATTTTGAACACCCCTACTACTACTTCTACGGATAGTAGTTCAGAAATCAGAATGTAAGCACGTACTTCTCTCGATCTGGAGTGTACATCGATCAATCAGGTCCACCACGCACCTGCATGATTGTTCGTGATCTGTTTATCGTCTGTCCTACGGAAACTTTTAGTCCTTATTGTCGTCGATCTGGACTGATTGCTACCTCCACACAGGTTATCATCATCAAATCATCTGAGGGCCTGTTTAGTTCATGCCAAAATACAAAAAGTTTTCAAGATTTTCGTCACATCGTATATACCGGCACATGTATGGAGCATTAAATTTGATAAAAAAATAACTAATTACATAGTTTATCTGTAAATATCAAGACGAACTTTTGAGCCTAGTTAATTCATGATTAGACAAAGTTTGTTAAATACAAACGAAAAGTGCTACCGTGCTTTTTCAAACAAATTTTGCAAACTAAACATGGCCAGACTGGTCGAAAGCTTTGCTTCCGGTCACTGCATAAGTTTTTGTAATAATTTCCTAATATTAAAAAATAATATAATTTTTGTTATTTGGAAGCCAAATAGTTTTAAGCTTGACTGGATCTGTAAAAAAGTTATAATATTTATGATATTATTATTAGATTCTATATATTGAGTGTATTTTTATATTAATATTTAGAGTCCTAAATATAAATGATATTTTTTCTTCTATAAAATTTAGTTAAACTTAGGAAATTTGACTTAATTCAAACACAGAATTTCATGGTTTGTAAGGATGGATGTAGTAGTAGATCCTTAGAGAATAATAATAATCTCCAAATTAAAATCAAACTGAAAAAATAAATAAGAGAGCGGCACTGAACATATTGTAGCAGAAGCCTGTAACATGTGGTATAATAATGTCCATAACTACACTGCACTACGTTAGGTGAAGTGTTTAATGGCAATTTCAGAGCTCAGACCGCAGCTGAGTTAACACTTGCCCAGTAGTCCTGCTGAATGTGTACAGTGTACTCCATTGTTGAAGCTGCTCGGTATTGTCCACAGCCATCAGCGCTCACAGCAGGCGGTCTGAATAATCAAGATGGCGCAGTACACAGTGTCACAAAAACAATCCAGCGCATGCACAGTCGTCCTAAATCACGCGTTGCCAACAAAAACTCGTTCCAAAATCATTTCGTAAGCCATCAAATTAACAAACCATAGAGTATGTGCAAGAACAGACATGCATGCAAGCCGTACGTGACTGTGCGAGGCGGTAGTGAGCTACCAACGGCTGTTTGCATTGGCAGGGTTTCTTTGCCTGCTTCTCATCCAAAAGAGCTACATTTCTTAAAAAAGAAATGGTTTATTTCCCCACTTTAGACCTCCTCTTGCGAAGTCATATATATGCATGCCAAGTCATTTCTTAAGTGTTACACATAAATAAGCTAAAAAAGTGTGACTAGCACAAATTTTCATTGGAGCTATAAAGTGTTTGACAAGATCGCACCCAATAACCCATAAATAAGCTAAAAAAATGTTACAACCTAATCCTCTCAGAAAACAACGCTAATCATATTCATATTAGCTGCTAGCAGAGAAGGCCTTGGTTTGCATTGTTCTGATGATACATAAAAAAAAAAACAAGAAGAAAACAAACACTAGCAGAGAAGCAGAGTACTCTGGTGTTGGTACTAGCACAAATTTTCAATGGAGCACTGTTTACCTTGTGATGTGCATTTGGCGGGCTAGCAAAATTATAAGGGCCTGTTTAGATGCAAAAAATTTGGTAAAATGGACACTGTAGCGTTTTCGTTGTTATTTGACAATTAGTGTCCAATCATAGTCTAATTAGGCTTAAAAGATTCGTCTCGTGGATTTCGTCTAAACTGTGTAATTAATTTTATTTTTTATTTATATTTAATGCTTTATGCATGCGTCCAAAGATTCGATGTGACGGAGAATGTGAAAAATTTTGCAAAATTCTTGGGGAACTAAACCGGGCCTAAGTAGTATACAAGGAATTGAGCCGGTGTAGCAGCTTAGCAGGAGTGCAGGGCAGGACAGCTGGCGATGGAGCCTGTCGGTCATCCCAAAGCCGATAGGACCTATCGGCCTCAAGCTGTCGATAAGTCTACAATTTTTTATAACAGCTTTTAGATTTGTAATTAATCATTAAAAAAAGATTATTTTTTAAAAAAATCGTTGCCTATTTGTTGTAGTTCTGCTTGTAGGGCAAGGAGACGAGAGCATGCATGCACGGCAGAGCAGAGGTTCACTGTAGCCATGTTTAGATGGCAAAAATTAGTCTGAAAAGTGCCGTAGTGTCTCACTGTAATCTAAGTAGACTTAAAAGATCCGTCTCCTAAATTATAGACAAACTGTGTACTATTTTTTACTTATATTTAATGCTTCATGCATACATGTAAAGATTTGATGTGATGGGAAATTTTAAAAAGTTTTCAACTTTTTCACAGCAACTAAACAAGGCCTGTGTCTGTCTGCACCACAAATGCCACGAAGCGGACCAGTGGAAGGAGTAATTGCGTTGCACGGAGCCACGGACCGAGCCGAGCCTGAGTGAACAGTGACAGTAGTGAGCTTGCTTGGACTTGGAGCATGCATCTGGATCTGCCCGCTGCGTGCGCGGCTGTCTCGCGCTTGTCGTCTCTCACTCTCTCGTCGCAGAGCATGCACCATGCAGGGCAGCAGCAAGGCTGCAGGCGATGGCTACCACGCCGACGATCCCCAGTTCCCCACCCACAGCAGCATGCTGTTGCTGCCGCTGTGTGTGCCGCAGCCCGCAGCATGGCACAGCATAGCAGCATCGGATACGCCCACGACCACGACCAGAGAGCCTAAAAACTTGCACGCTTGTCTTGCCTCTTGTCCATTTGCCTGCCAAAAGCCAGGATTCTTTGATGCACTAGCTAGTACCCCTACTAGTCCAAGTCAGGATCTGTCTGTTTAGTTCCCGAAAATTTTTGGAAAACGATACTACAGTAATTTCGTTGTTATTTGATAAATATTATCTAATCATAGACTAACTAGGCTTAAAAGATTTGTCTTGTAAATTTCTTCTAAACTGTGTAATTAATTTTATTTTTTATCTATATTTAATGTTTCATGTATGTATCAAAGATTCGATGTGACAGGGAATTTGAAAAATTTTACAAAATTTTTTTTGTAACTAAACAGCGCCATATTTTTCGACCATCCGTCTCGTCTCCCTCCCTTTTTATTTGGAGTTGGTGTTTCCCATGCAATAGCAAACAGAAAGTGGGGACACAGGGCGAAACGAGCGGGCGGCGGCCCCGAGCTAGCGACGTACGCTACGCCATGGCTACCGGCCCACCGCCAATTCGATCGCGCGCCATGGTCGTCGAACGTCGATGGTCCATGGACCTGGACGGACACTGCGCTGGATCATCATCGATCGATGCGTGCCTCTCCATGCATTGGCATGGCCGCGCCCGTGCGTGCCGTGCCTGCAAATGGAATCGTGCAAATGCTGACATGAACCAGCACCAGGATCACGATGGCAAGAAAAGGCGAGACCCTTTTTTCCATCCGTCCATCGGATGATCGGAAACGAGGGGGAGGGGAGGGGCGCACACATCGCACATGCATATGCTGTGCTTCAGTGCTTGCGCATGCATGCAGGTGAAGAAGGAAGACAGACACCAGCGGCGGCAAAGCCGGGGTCCAATCCACGATGCACCACAAGCCACTCCTATGCAGTGTAGCCTCTGTAGCCTGCTGCTTGCCTTTTCTTTCCACGAACCCGCCCTTTGCACACAGACACAGCACACTACTGACATTCACTCACTCCACGTCCAGGCCCTGTTTAGTTTCCCAAAAATTTTGCAAAAATTTTCAGATTTCCCGTCACATCGAATCTTTAGACACATGTATGAAGCATTAAATATAGATAAAAATAAAACTAATTACACAGTTTAGACGAAATGGACGAGACGAATCTTTTAAGCCTAATTAGACCATGATTGGACGCTAATTGCTAAATAACAATAAAACTTGCTACAGTACCATTTTGAAAATTTTTTTATCTAAACCGGCCCCAGTACAGTACTCCTCCACTGCTACAGGGTACTGCTGGTGTAGGAGGACTCCTAGTTCACTACACAATCTACGTACGTACTCTGCCAAGGGATGTGGTCATTTCCATTTGCAAATTCTCTAGCAGTGCATGTGCGGGGATATATAATATAGAGATTGCCTCCGTTTGTCATTTTAGGTTCGAATTGAATCAGGCTTCCTTAATTTTAATTAAGTTAATAGAAAAATATATTGTTAAATGTTTAAGAGTCCAAAATCCAAACAGATATATTAAAAAAATACACTTATGATTCGGTCATGTAAGTGTTAGTACTTTTTTTACATGTTTAGCGAAACTTAAAACATCTTGACTCTTCAAAAAAAAATGTTCCTCAACCCAAAGAGTGAGAGGAGTGTCAAAACTCAGACTCCGGTTACTCACGTGGAATGGAAAGTTTGCAAATTCGTAAAAGAGCCTGTTTTAGTTGGTGAAAATGCCCAAAAAAAAGTTTGCACAGTAACTGCCACATCGAATATTTGGACGTATGCATGGAGCATTAAAAGTAGGTAAAAAATAACTAATTGCATAGTTTATCTGTAAATGTCGAGACAAATCTTTTGAGCCTAGTTAGTTTATAATCAGATACATTTTGTCAAATAATAACAAAAAGTGCTACAGAAACTTTACTCAAACTTTTTCACCATCTAAACAGGCCCAAAGTTTGCACACATGTGCTACATACAGACATGCATCAGCATTGGGCACACCGTCACTCACGTGGAGTTTGTACTACTAGGCCTTGTTCAGTTCCCCAATTCTCTCCCCAAATTCCACTATGCAAAAAGAAGATTCCCTGTCACATCAAAATGTCGGCAAATGCATGGAATACTAAATGTTGATGAAATCAAAAACTAATTGCACAGTTTTGTTGTACTTTGCGAGATGAACATTTTAAGCCTAGTTAGTCAAAATTTGGATAATTTTTACCAAATACAAACGAAATGCTACAGGAATTCTGATACAGCGTTTTTTCCCCAATTCTCTCATCTAAACAAGGCCCTAGTGAACGGGCTCAGGCAGGCAGGCAGGCAGGCACCAGGCAGGTCCACGTACGTACCAGCAGACAGAGACAGCGTGCTGCATTAGTGCATTGCAATCGCTCGCACCGCAGCAGCAGGGTCCCAGGGGCCAGCAAACCACCACCCAGCATGTACGAATTATTCAAATTAATTACAGAAAAAAAAATAGATCAAAATTTACAGCAAAAACTTTGTACTAAAGCATACTATATTATATATTCACTGTGTAGATCTACTCATGTGGAGTCCAACAAAATTGGATTTTCCATTTTATGATTTTTCTGTGAGTTACTATGATTTTTCAAAGATTCAGACGAAATAAATAAAAAAGAAAAAGACAAAACCGCTGTTATGTAGCAAAACCGCTGACACTGTAGCAAAACCACCGCCCAAAACCACCCGAGGGGGTGATTTGGCCGGTTTTGCAAAGTTCAGGGGGTAAATCAGACCATTTCATAGTTCAGGGGTAAACTAGACCACCCCTTATAGTTGGGGGGTCAATTAGACTTTTTCCCGTCGTTATACACACTGTAGTACGTGCTCAAGGGGTCAAGCCCCACACGCACACTCGCCAGCCATTGCATTGCATGGATCTTGTTTTTTAGTTCACAAAATAGGTCATAAACTGTGAACAACGTACGGTGATTCATAAACCGATGGGGGCACTAGAGAATAATGCAAGAGAGGGGCAGACAGCCATGGAGAGTTGGGGACACCAGAGAATGATGATGCTGATCGATCTCGCTGCAATGCACATCTCCAGCTCGGAATGTAGAGGGTGTTTGGTTCCCCGCCTTCACTTGCCACATTGTAGCTACAGTGTTGCCACATAATTTAATTTGCTTGGTTGAGAAGTCAGATAGGCACGAGCACAAGAACAACATAGCAAAATATTCCTTATTCTCATCGCACCGGTGGCGTGGCACCGATTTTCCTACCACACAGGTGTGGCGATGGTGCCGCCATACCTTAGCTATGGTGAGTGACTGCTAGCATCCAGACAGACTTGTGTACTCCTAGTCCTACAATACAGATACAACGGCTCTCTTGCCTATCTTCCTTGCATCGACCTTTACTCTCACAAGGTAGGTCAAGGTGATCGATTTGATGATGGTGATGATATGATTCTATTGCTAAAAACTCGGAGAACGCAGGAATTTCACAATAATTGTATAGAGATTTCACAGAAAATCAGTTTATTTTAAAAAACAAAAAATATAGAAAAAATATCATGTTCCAAAAGGAGCTCAAAAGCGAGCGAGGGAGGAACAGGAACCGACGAAGAACGTTAAAAGGACCCATGCACTACTACAGTTCGACATTCACTGTTGGCACCATCATTGCCGGTTTATTGTGAACCGACAGTGATAACCCTTCACTACCGGTTCTGAGCTTCAAAATTAGAAAATGATTAGAGGTCACCATAAACCGACAGTGAAAGTCGACATCATTACCGGTTTGTGGCTAGAACCGGTAGTAAATGGACGGTGATATATCACTGTCGGTTCTAGCATCAAACCGACAGTGACTTGGTGCTATCGCTGCTAGTTTTTGGCTTAAACCGACAGTGCAAAAAGCTGTCGTCCTCGCCTCACATCACAAACTTCCCTGCAAGTGTATAGACAGCTACCAGTAACAATATAGTAGTCCAAAGTCAAAACAAGTATTTTCCTAGCGAGAACAAAACGTAATGCTAGTATGGCGGCACCATCGCCACACCTGTGTAACAATATAAAATCAATTTCTTTCGGATATCATTTTTTTTAAAAAAATTGGATTGCATCAGCCTCCTATTCGAGACCCGCCTAGTATTTCTTTTTGTGCAGGTCCCTTGAGGTCCAAACCTCCCTAACCAACATGTACTCAGCATGTTTATTCAAATTGCACTGATCAGGTCGTGGATGTACGTGCTCAGCCAGCTTGCATTTTACTTTTTTTTTCCATTCAAAGCTATAAAGGAGTAGAGCACAGGAAAAAGAGGGCAGCATAAAACAGGGGACGATATATAAGGAAGAAGCGGTTTTTCATAGGTGAGATCTGGTAGAAAGGCAAGAGCAGGTGGAGATGAAATGACACAAAGAAAAGAGGAGAGCTAGCTTGAGGACGACGTTGGATGGATGTCAACGGGGGTCGGAGGGAACCCCAAACAAGGTTTGTAACGTGACTGACTGATATTGGTTTTAGGCTTTTATTATCTCCCATTTGTAATTTTTTTTCTGAGATTGAAGTTTTGATTTGAGACTGCTAGAGCCTTAGAGAGATCAAAGAAAGAAAGCAGACCACTACGTCAAGCTTGGAGAGTCATTCATGTGGCACCGTTACACTGCATAACAGAAAAAGAAAAAAAAACCCTCTATGATTACCCGGCCCCTCTTTTGATTTTGTTTTTCCTTTGAGCATGAGTACTCACACGTGTGAAATGCCCTCACATGATAGTTGTGATAATTGTACAATACTCGTATGACGGTACTCTGTCTAGTCATAATAATTCAGTTTTGTAGTTGATACTATATCTTTTTACTGCATTGATTTTTGATATTGGAAGTGGACATGAGTAGTTTTGTCATGTAACGTTGTTTTATTTACGTTAGTACAATTTTAGTACACTCTATAAACAATTTTACATAAAAATGCGAGCCAAACCCACGTTTTGAGCCACGTGGGTATCTAAAATGCCACATGTTTGTGACAGACCAAATTGTGGAGTTTTTTTGGATTGTTTATATTCAGGTTTGTTCTCAAATTATTTCTCACTCTCACGTACCAAAGGATCACTTGACTCCCAATATTCATCAATATAGTTGCAACATACAAACACGTGTCTTTGGCCAAATGCACCTGCCAATGGCGATGCAAACCATTAAGACCGTGTTTTGGACAGCAATATCTGATCATGTCATGGGTTATTCGAGCCGCGATACGTAAAATCATATTTGTAGTTCATTCTCACGGTGGTTGAGTCAGGCATGATTACAACAAAGAATCGAGAAAATTAAATCATGCGGCATTAGGTGGGATTCTCTGCTTCCCTCAACTCTCACCACAAGATACATGCATGGTCCCAAACACAACCTAAACATTGTGATGAACTTAATTAGGACATATCTGTCCTTATTAGTGTGAGATTAACTATAATGACAAATGTTATGGAATGGAGGGAGTAATTCTTTACAAATATATTTTTTTACTACCTCCTTCCTGAAAAACATGGTGTTTTAGGACTTTGAGGATAGATTAGGGCACAACATTAATTACCAATGTATTACCCCTATTTATTAAAGTTGAACCTTGCTAATTAAGGACTAATCCCTCATTATTAGAATGTAATAATGCATGAAGGCATGCAGACCGCAATCTCAAACTAATGTTGTTAAATCTATTGTTCAAGAGCTAAAACATTAAGTAATTTGAGACATTTTTTGAATTCTAAAGTATCAAGTTTTATGGACGGAAGGAGTATAGAAAAAATACGATCAAAATTGTGTCTTTGGAGACTGTATGGATAATCCAAAATGGCATTTCTCGGTAACTTACCTAAAAAGAAATTTGCTAGATTATTTGAAACAATATAATACTCCATCTGTCCTAGAAAGAATGTAATTTGAGACATTTTTTGAATTCTAAAATATCAAGTTTTATGGACGAAAGGAGTATAGAAAAATATGATCAAAATTGTGTCTTTGGAGACCGTGTGGATAATCCGAAATGGCATTTCTTGGTAACTTACCTAAAAAGAAATTTACTAGATTATTTGAAACAATATAATACTCCATCTGTCCTGGAAAGAATGTAATTTGAGACTTTTTTGAATTATAAAATATAAAGTTTTATGGACGAAAGGAGTATAGAAAAATATGATCAAAATTGTGTCTTTGGAGACCGTGTGGATAATTCAAAATGTCATTTCTTGCTAACTTACCTAAAATGAAATTTACTAAATTATTTGAAACAATATAATACTCCATCTGTCATAGAAAGAATGTAGTTCTCACTTCTTGAAATAAAAAAATGTAAAGGTATGTTTAGAACATAGGAATTTTGCAGGAATCATGTAGGAATTTCACGGAAACCAATTCAATTTCACATGAAAAACGAAGAAATAGAGAAAATTCTCACATTCCAAATATGCACTAAGTTGAACCAAGCCTATACATGAAAATAGTATAATTTAGTATGCCGATCGAATAAATATCATTAGATTAACATAAAATACATTTTATAGTAAAACTATTTTAAGACATAGATCTGGATACTATTCTTTTATACAAATTTGGTCAAGCTTAATAAAGTTTGACTTATCTAAAACCTACAATTTACATTTTTTTTGTGGGGCTGAGCCGCTGAGGGAGTACAAACCAGTGATAATCTTAGCCTCGTTTCCCCCCTCATTTTGTGTTTGAATTTGAATTACATTTTTTGTGGGGGTGAGCCGCTGAGGAGTACAAACTAGTGATAATCTTGCTTCGTTTTCCCCTCATTTTGCTGGCCACAGAGATAGTACAAGATTTTTTACAAGATACTCCACCGTTAATAAAATTGTAAAGTGTGTGGTACTAGCAGAAAGGAGGCAGGTAAACACGGAGCCCAAGGGCAAGCAAATCCTAATCCTAATCCTAATCCTAACTGCGGCGCGTGCATAAATTAGCAGCAGCAGCAGCATGCCAGCATCCCCTGCAAACCCAAGCGCTTGTGCTGACGCGCTTGGTCCTCTCCCGCCGGCGTCTTCCTCTTTACTCCTCCCGCCGCATTCGCCGCCGTCCATCTACTCCGGACTGGTGGTGCTGTGCAGGTGCGGCGCCGAGCCACATAAACAAAACCGCTGCTCATCCCCCGCGCAGGCGCAGGCGCAGCGCTGGGCTGCCCGACCGATCGCCATGCGCGCGGCGGCTTCCTCTTGGCGTTTCTAGATGGGCTCCTCCTCGCTCCTCCTCTTCCCCTCGTCCTCCTCCGCCGCCGCCGCACCCGCCTCTTTTACTGCCGCTACTCATGCCACCGCCACCGCCCCCTCCTTACTGCCGCCGCTCCTCCCCCAACAATCCCAACACCACTTCCTACAAGTCCTCCGCCACCACCTAGGCCAGCAGCAAGAACACTCCGCCGCCGCCGCAGCCATGGTCCGCAAGCGCCCCGCGCCCGACGTCGACCTCCCGCCGCCGCGACGCCACGTCACGGGCGACCTCTCCGACGTCACCGCCGGCGCCGGCGCCGCTGGTGCGCCCCCACCTCTGCCACCGTCCTCCGCCAGCGCGCAGCTGCCCGCGCTGCCCACCCAGCTCCACCAGCTGCCGCCCGCGTACCAGTTCCAGGCGCACGCGCACCACCACCAGGCTGCGGATGTGGACGTCCCCGCGGCGCACCCGCACGCGCACGCGCAGGCGGCCGACGTGGCGGCGGCGGCGCCCTCCACGACCGCGTGGGTGGACGGCATCATCCGCGACATCATCGGGAGCAGCGGTGGGGCCGGGGTGTCCGTGACGCAGCTCATCCACAACGTCCGCGAGATCATCCACCCCTGCAACCCCGGCCTCGCCTCCCTCCTCGAGCTCCGCCTCCGCTCCCTCGTCGCCCCCGCCGACCCCGCGCCGCTGCACCCACCTCTCATGCACAACGCTCCGCACGTCTCCGCCGTGGCGGGGGCCCTCCCTCCCGCTCCACCGCCACCGCCGCTTCATTCCGCAGACAGACAGTGTCCGCCGCAGCAGCAGGAGCAGGAGCCCAACAACCCGCCGGCGCCGTCGCAGTCGCCCAAGGCCCCGACGGCCGAGGAGACAGCGGCGGCGGCGGCCGCCGCCGCCAAGGAGCGGAAGGAGGAGCAGCGGCGGAGGCAGCGCGACGAGGAAGGGCTCCACCTGCTCACCCTGCTGCTTCAGTGCGCGGAGGCCGTGAACGCGGACAACCTCGACGACGCGCACCGGTGGCTGCTGGAGATCGCGGAGCTGGCGACGCCGTTCGGCACCTCCACGCAGCGCGTGGCCGCCTACTTCGCGGAGGCCATGTCGGCGCGCCTCGTCAGCTCCTGCCTGGGTATCTACGCGCCGCTGCCGCCGGGGAACCCCGTCGCGGCGCGCCTGCACGGCGGCCGCGTCGCCGCCGCGTTCCAGGTGTTCAACGGCATCAGCCCCTTCGTCAAGTTCTCGCACTTCACCGCCAACCAGGCCATCCAGGAGGCGTTCGAGCGGGAGGACCGCGTGCACATCATCGACCTCGACATCATGCAGGGGCTCCAGTGGCCGGGGCTCTTCCACATCCTCGCCTCCCGGCCCGGCGGCCCGCCCAGGGTCCGGCTCACCGGCCTCGGCGCGTCCATGGACGCTCTCCAGGCCACGGGGAAACGCCTCTCTGACTTCGCCGACACGCTCGGCCTGCCCTTCGAGTTCTGCGCTGTCGCCGAGAAGGCCGGCAATGTTAACCCGGACAAGCTCGGCGTCACGCGCCGCGAGGCCGTTGCCGTCCACTGGCTCCACCACTCGCTCTACGACGTCACCGGCTCCGACTCCAACACGCTCTGGCTCATCCAAAGGTAGCAGAGGCGAACTCCTACTCCAGTAGAATACACCTGCATTTCTAAATTCCAATCCATCGTGCATTCTTTCTTTGCTTGCTGCATGTCAAATCTTGATGCTTTCATCATGGCTACTTTTCAGCATAGTTAATTAACCAATGTGGCATTGTGATATGCACGTCAGGCAGGCATCAGTCGCCGTACATCCGGTACAAGCATGATCCGTCCGTTGGCTAACTAGTAAAAAAAAAAGCGTTTTGGAGCTCAAAAAGCTCGTCATTATGACCAACTTTCTATATAGGCTAAAAATGTTGGATCTTGTATATACAAATGCTTCTGTGGTGATCCGAGAACCACAAAAGACCGACCGTGCTTGCATTTGGTTAGTCGATCACTAGGCACGAGCTGAAAGTTCTTACCATCATGACCAACTTTCCAAGCCAAAAGGTCTCAACTTTCTAGTCCATAGTGCCAAAATCATGATTACTGAATTGAATACCTGTCATCTTCTCTCCTAGTACGTACTATACACTAATCATTATCTCCTCATCACACTATAGATCAGATCAGGAAGCTAAGCTGCTAAACTCGAAAGCTTATCAAATGTGTTAAGGTTTCTCAAATCTCTAGCTAGCTAGTTTTGTTGATTGACTGCTAGTAGTACATATCTGCCCAATGTGTACTTTAGAGGAGAGGTTACATGAGATAAACTCCAATTCATTGAGCCTGTTTAGTTCCTCCCCTAACCCAAAAAAGTTTGCGCAGTACCCGTCAGTCACATCGAATCTTTGAACGCATGCATGGAACATTAAATATAGGTAAAAAAATAACTAATTGCACAGTTTGTCTGTAAATGTCGAAACGAATCTTTTGAGCCTAGTTAGTCCATAATTGGATAAATTTTGTCAAATAAAACGAAAAGTGCTACAGTAGCCGAACCCAAACTTTTTCACCAACTAAACAACCCCATTGTTGATCTGATGCATCATTAAAATGCTAACTGCTGCTTGAGCCGTCTCGTCCTGCCGCTGCATCGAAGTAATGGCCACCAAATGCACCTACTGACTGACTGACTGATTCACATTCACCAGGCTGGCCCCGAAGGTGGTGACAATGGTGGAGCAGGACCTGAGCCAGTCGGGTTCCTTCCTGGCGCGGTTCGTGGAGGCCATCCACTACTACTCGGCGCTGTTCGACTCGCTGGACGCGAGCTACGGCGAGGACAACCCCGAGCGGCACGTCGTGGAGCAGCAGCTGCTGTCGCGGGAGATCCGCAACGTGCTGGCCGTCGGCGGCCCGGCGCGCACGGGCGACGTCAAGTTTGTCGGCAGCTGGCGGGAGAAGCTGGCGCAGTCCGGGT
Source organism: Saccharum spontaneum (assembly GCA_022457205.1). Taxonomy (NCBI): domain Eukaryota; kingdom Viridiplantae; phylum Streptophyta; class Magnoliopsida; order Poales; family Poaceae; genus Saccharum; species Saccharum spontaneum. The sequence continues at coordinate 5,070,015 of CM039609.1, read as the reverse complement.
TCCGCGCGGCGTCGCTCGCCGGCGGCGCCGCCGCGCAGGCGTCGCTGCTGCTGGGAATGTTCCCCTCCGACGGGTACACGCTGGTGGAGGAGAACGGCGCGCTCAAGCTCGGGTGGAAGGATCTCTGCCTGCTCACCGCCTCCGCCTGGCGCCCGATTCATCAGGCTCCGTGCCGTTGAAAGCTGAGATTACTAGCCTTATTGTTATAGAGCTAAAGGCATTTTATTTTACTGCTACTAGAGCTTACTTACTTCTAGAGGTTCTTGTTCGGCCTAATTGTTCTTTTGCATCTTTCTTAGCTAGCTAGCAGCTCATCAATGCAAATTGGGTCAATTCTCAATTCTGAGAAAAGGAAATGAAAACATGCAATCTGATCACTAATTACTAATTGCTAGATGCCTGATCTCTTTCACAGTGACAGTTACTGATGTGAGCTTATTAATTAGTTTCTTGACAGGTTCTGCTTAGAAGTCCTGTCAGACTAGTCCTATTTCTCCATCGTCATTACATAGAGGAGCTCTTAACCATGGAGTACTATATATATATATATATATATATATATATATATATATATATATATATATATATATATATATATATATATATAACTCTTGCTACTGTTAGGAGAGTGTTTTACTGTTTTCTCTAGAAAAATTTGAGAAGTTAGGCAACTACAGACCAAGGCAGTAGTATATTTTTCTTGGGGGGTGGGCAAATAAAGTAACCAATGTAGCTGTAGTCCATTTCTAATGCTAGTTCTGGATGATCTACTCATGTACGTATTAGAAGTTGAGCCCTTTTTGGTGTGGATATATATGCATTTTGCCTACTTTTAACATCCTTTTCACCTTTACTTCCATGAGATCATCAGGCTGTCAATTCTTACTCCCTGGACATGTTGACCAAACGAGGCATTGGCATGATGATGAGGTCACATTACATTACATTGTATCCATCCAGAATATGTAATGTAAGAGGAGAGGGTGTTTTGTTACTTCACCATCCCATCATTCATTCATTCATGCGATAATCTCATTTCACTAGTTGGCTGTCTGTGTGTCTTGTTTAATACGTAATAAATAAAGTTTGCAGATGTCGCTGAGATGGGGTATGCCTTGTTTAGTTTGCAGATGTCACTAAGATGAGAAGTGGGCACAAAGCTATTAGGAGTAAGAGGGAATTGTTGTTAGTCACATTTCGTTGCTCACATCAGTAGTATGGTACCTGCCTTGTTAGCTAGCTTAATTAGCTTGCTTGCTAAGTTCCTACTTGTCAGATTTCCAAAGTGAGTTATGAGCCAATTAATCCTTGTTGGAAAACATCATCAGGCTTCATCATCAAAGCCATGCCCCCACACCACAACAGGCACAGGCCGTTTGCAGGACTGTCCTCTGATAACACATGCATGGTATGGTCATGGAGTTGGGAGTGGATAGGAGAGTTGTTGAGGGAGGCAAAGTAGTAGTAGAGAGAAGGGAAGGAGGACAAGGACGTGAGCTTGCTTTGCCTGCCTCTCTTGCATGCCATTGGCATTGCCAATTGCCATGATGGGGCCGGGCTGGGCTTGGGGCATGCATGCATGGGTCTCTCCTCAAAGGCTCAAACAAAAGGCTCTCCGTCCAAACCTTTTGTGGTCTGCCCGGAAATCATTTCGCTATCTTTTCTTGTCCCAGCAGGGCCCAGCGACGGCAATGGCAGTGAGCAGTCCTTTTACTCACAGCACAAGCCGTGCCCTGTTGTCTCTTGTTCTCTACTGCCAGGGCAGGTTGGAAAGACGCTACGCTAGTATACTGATTGGAAAGACACTACCCTGGGGGGATTGTTGCTCAGCTGAGTCCAGGCCTGCATGCAAGCATAAAAAAGCTGTGATTGGGTTTTTGGGGAGTGATATGGTGACAGTCGGGCGTGGTCGTTGGACGTGCCAAGTCTAATAAGTCCCCCATTCGAATTTTGATTTCCCTTGCTGGAAGGAAGTGTACAGTAGGCACACCACACCTCCACACTACACTAGGCCATGTTTAGTTTCCCAATTCTCCCCCCAAATTCCACTATGCAAAAAGAAGATTCCCCGTCACATCAAAATGTCGGCAAATGCATGGAGTACTAAATGTTGATGAAATCAAAAACTAATTATACAGTTTGGTTGTACTTTGCGAGACGAACATTTTAAGCCTAGTTAGTCAAAATTTGGATAATTTTTACCAAATATAAACAAAATGCTACAGGAATTCTGATACAGTGTTTTTCACCCCTATTCGCCGAACTAAACGAGGCCCTACTAGCATTACCACAGACACAGTGGTGTGGCTCGGTTTCATCCTCATCTGAATATATCTGACAGTGACAGGGATGGTTCATGTTGCGTTGTATCCTCTTCCTCTATCATGTGCTGCTTTTGCCAAGTGCTACACAGGGGGAAGAGCTCCATACATAATTGGTGGTGGTGAACATTTGATCGATCCGAATTTCTGAACCTCACTCGGCTGTTGTCTGGCCTTCCCCATCTCCAACAAGCAAGGCCCTACGTGGCAAGCGGGATTTGTTTATTCTTGTTCCTAAATCCTATATTTTTTCTACATGATATGGAAAATTCATATACAGACCTTGTGAGTTGTGACATACATTCAGGCGCTAGGTCCAAGCGGGCCATAATAGCGTTCGGGGGACCGCAGAGACAAAAGGGGATGGAATTTGTAGAAAGAAAAGTGACGAGATCTTTGCGTGTGGTGAACTGCCGAACTGTGGCGGCGAGCCCGCGAGGAAATCCGGTGTGGAAATCTGGGCTGGGAGGGTAAAAGTGAAAAGGAAAGCAGCAAGCGGCTGGCCTGGAAATGTGCAGGAATGTGCATCACAGGAATGTGGAGGTAGGGCTCAGGATTTTGTGGGCACACGGCATGCCATGTGAAATGTGCAGAAACATACTTAGGGTCCGTTTGGTTCATAGCCAGAGTTTGCCACAACTAAAGTTCGGCATATGCCAGAGTAGTGGCATGCCAACTTTGCGGCAAAAACAAGGTGTTTGGTTCACTACCATGCCAAACTTTAGATGTGGCAGATTTAACTCCGGCAACTGTTTGGTTCATAGCCATATGAGCTGCCACAAGTTCGGCAAATGTATGTGGTAGGTGTTTGGTTCACAACCAAAGTTTATTACAATTACCTTATTCTAGGAAGAGGTGAGCTTACCACTTGAAGTCATCACACCAGAATTTCGACACTTTTCACTCCAACATGGTGGAAAAGAATGCAAGTAATTAACACCAGTGAACATACTGAGCAATAATTAACAGCAGGATGACAACTTGACATATCCATTCCAGTTCCTAGCTATATTAGTATACACAAAAGCATGATGAGTTGCAAAGGACCACTTCAGTCTGTCCTATACAAAAGCAGCAGCACCTACTGGTCTTCAGATTTGGGCTATATACAGTCATACAGAACCATCAACTACTACCAACATCAGTTGCAGAGGACTATTTGAGTCTACCCTATCCAAAAGCATAAGCACATAATTTACAGAAGCCTCAATGATCAGTAGATGATGAGCACTTCCATAGTTCCATGTGCAAAAGAAGCAAAAGAAGTTCACCAAAACACCCTTCAGCAAAAGTCCAACTATCATGGCTTACCATCTTGGTCACACAAGAACCGGTACACCCAAGTCTCCAAAGTTGTGTTACTGGAAGCACTGAGCCAACCACGCATACCTTCATTTTCAGCTCGTGCCAAGTAAACACCAACGTTGATTTTATCATCTGCACGGATAGGCAAAGCTTCTAACCTCTTCCACAATTCAGCATGTGGATCCACGGAAATTGGGATTGGTGGTGGAGGAGGTGGTTGAGTAAGAGTATTTGCAATGACCTTCATAGTTGTGCTAATGTCTTCAGTGGCATCTGCAAAACGACTCTTAGACTTTGTTGGCTTCTTACTAGGCGACTTGACCCCTCTTGGTCGCTTCTTTCCAGATCGACGTGGGCTCTTTGAGCTATTTTCTCCACTGCCTGCATAGTTAGGACTAGTTTTAGGACCTTCAGGTGAGGGTAATGTGTCGGAGTCATCACCTTCAAGGTCAATTGGATGTACTATCAGAGCCCTTATCATCATCCAAGCATGTTTCTTGATCCATGGCAAGAGAACCATCTGCATGGCTACCTTTGAAGAGCTCTTCCATCTCATTATAGAATTTGATGGGCTTAGAAAGCAAGCGCCTCTCTACATCCTGCATGTGAATACAAGACAATATTTAAGACTATGACCATGTAAATTCTGAATTTGTAATGCGAAGCAAAATTATGAGATATACCTTTAGCTTTTTCTTTTCAGATTCTGAAATAGTTACCTTGCACCTGATGGCATCAAATCCATTTCCACTGTTACTTAAAGCTCTCTCAACTATCCTCCACTTGTCCTTGTACTCCCTGTAGTGACGGTTAACCTGTTCAATGGTTACACCCATGCCAAACTCTTTGTTTAAGGCATCAGCACACTTCGCATGGTGTGGCTTCTTCCACACAAAACCTGCATGCTGGTGTTTCCTATACTCAATATACCAATTCAGCATGAACTTAGTCTGGTCCTCCTCCCAAGTTATGGTTCTTGCACGGATAGACCCATCAACATCCAACTTTTCTTTTTTCTTCACCATCTTGCCCAGTTGCAAGAAAGATGCAACAACTACAGATATGCACAGGCTACAGACAATCATTCAACAGGAAAAACCTAAAACAGAAAAGGGCAATAAAAATTATTCTTTTATCTATACTCTACAATAAACAGAATTTTAATATGCTATAACACATAACATTAGAATCAACCAGCACACTGCAGAAGTCTCATTACATTGCTAGAAAAAAAAAGAAGTCTCATTACATGCCACACATATTTAGGAATATTGCATTCTTCATTACATGCCAATTATTTGTGCGTCACTACATACCAATCATATTCTCAGTGGGGTGATTCAACTCAGAGCTTGATTCACCTACTTTATCTCTCCACATACTACGTGCTATCTGATCTCTTTTAAGTACCCAGGCTTGACTCTCAGCGCGTATGTCACGATATGTCCTATTGCTCCTTGGCAAAGCCCTGTACCATGATTCTTCATCGTAGACGTACTCATCATCAGCAGCATGCTCTAGTATCCAGTTGTGAAGCCCACAACATGCGAGAACAATCTTAACTTGTATTTTCAAAGGAAAATTTGGTTGACTTTTAAGGATTTGAAATCGATTCTTCAAGGTACCAAAAGCACGCTCAACTGTTGTCCTAAGAGAGGAGTGGCGGTGATTGTATAACTCCTTATAATTTTCAGGTTCTCTACCACCTTTATATTCTTTTAGGTGATAACGGACGCCACGATATGGAGGGAGTATACCAGGTCTTGCTGCATATCCAGCATCTGCCAGAAAGAATTTTCCTAAAATATGAACATGTTGCTTAAGGTTAGAGATGAACTATGTATTGTTTAATTTGTCAAAAACATGACTCCCTACCTTCAGGTATTTTTAGGCCAGTGGAGCGTCTTAGAGCATCTTCAAGTACATAAGAGTCATGAGCTGATCCCTCCCATCCAGCTAAGACGTATATGAACCGCAGGTCAAAATCAACGGCCGCAAGAACATTTTGAGTTGGGATAGACTTTCTACCCCTAAACCTGCCTTGCATGTGTGCAGGGACAAATGCTGGTATATGAGTACCATCCAAAGCTCCTATGCATCCCTAAGGAAGACAAATGATGTTTTGTTAGACTAATTAGCATGCCTCTCCTTTATGTTTCAATATCCTAGCTGAAGGTGTTTCATGACTGTACCTCAAAGTAAGGGTGGAACCTTCCTGGGTTACTTGTGATCTTTGGGTGTGTTTCAGTGGTCCTGATGTATATGAGTTCTCTAGCAAGTATTGCACACGCATCTAAAACCTCATTAAAGTACCTACTAACAGTCTCACCCGATCTAATGAACTCAAAACCAATAGCTCTATTAGACCATTTATGACCCACAGCATGCATAAACATTGCCACTTGTTCTTCCACAGTCACATTCAATGTGTCCATCAAAAGACCACGTGATCTGAGACTTTGACAGAGCATATGAAAAACATTCTTTCGCATGCGCAGTTCAGAAATACAATGAGCCTTCGTACCATTATACAAACGATTTAAACGGGTTTCTCTTGAGATATCTCTATCCAACATGGGTCCATATGTCACAGCTTCTCTGTCTCGCTTTTGCATGTTTAGCAGATAAGTGTAACTAGCTAGACACAAAGCAATAGCAGCTAACAACCTTCTCCTCCAAATGTAGTACTGATAGTAGTAACTGAAGTAATAATATATGAGCTGACTCATCCTTTGATCCATCTGGTTAGCAAATATTCCCAAAAAAATAAAAATTTCAACACACATCGGATTGAGGAAAAAATAATTTAGACAAATATTACTCACTTTTGCTAGATGATCTCTACCAACAACTTGTCAAAAAAAGCATTTTGAATGTCATATGTTTTTCGTATGGACTCAATAGAAATGCATTTGTCTTTTAGCAAAAGAAGCCACAAATAATGATCAGTACAGGCCTCTGCAATCAGCTACCTGTTGGGAGATGTGCAGATGCACGTACCTGCATACGAGATGGTGTGACCCCGAAAGCTCAGCCTCGACACCGTCGCCCTGTGGTAGCGATGCGGAGGAACGCGACGCCGGAGCCAGAACCTCCGCGCCAGGCCAACGAGCCGCGCAGCGTCGGATGCCGGGCCCCGCGGTGTTGCAATGGGAGAGCGACGCACCCTCCGTGGAGAGCCGCGGCACCGGCGGCGGTGGCGGCGGGCACGGTGTTTTTTCCCCAACAGCGAACCGATAAGGAAGATAAGGATAAGCGGTGAAGAAATATCAGGAAAGGGTCCACGCTCAGTTTCGCGCCATATATGCACACACGCGCCAAAGTTACGCGCCATTTTTTCCCGCACTGAAGGCAGCTCGTGTCGGCACGCCAGAGTTGCGGCGAAGGAATCGTTCGCCGCACTTTCGGCAAAAAATCCTATGGCCTACGGCAGCGCCGGAGATTCTTTGGCAGCCTAACCCAGGGCAGTAAACCAAACACCTACCTAACTCGGTTTGGCATGCCTAAAATGCGGCGCGGCAGATTATGGGCACGAACCAAACGGACCCTTAGCCTGTGTTCAGTTCCCTGAAAAGGGGTAAAAAAGTACTGTAGCACGTTTTGGCTTTATTTGGCAAATAGTGTCCAACCGTTGACTAATTAGGTTCAAAACGTTCGTCTCGCAAATAATTGTACAACGGTTGGACACTATTTACTCTCCAACATTGCAGAACGTTCGTCTCAGTGGAGAGTTTCATTTCATTGTTTTCAAGACTGCCATGTCATATAGAATGGAATGAAACTCGGATGAAACACCCACCCTCAATGGAAAGTTTCACTCCATAGTTTCATAGACATTTAATTCTATGACTCATAGAGAGTTGGTAACTGTGCCAAGAGAGTTTCATCCCCATGAAATTCAATTCTTCTCTCTCTTCATTAAAACGTTGACATGTCATCAAAAATGCATATGTGGCAGGCTATTAAATGTAAATGAAACTCTAGTGAAACTCCCATTGAGACTGGCCTAAGAACGAATACTGTTGAAACAAGGATTTGCCGTCAAGACCGTCCTGAGAGGCTAGCTTGTTCTTCGAGTCTCAAGTGGTAGCACCACACGCATGTTAGTATTGTGGTCGTCTGAAATTTGAGCTGGATACATACTTGCTTTTGTTGCCGAAACAAAATGGTCGTGGCTCTTCCCTCCATCTTTGTGGACCGTCCAGTACAATTTTATTTTCCTTCCTCTTGTGTTGTTCTTGTGTTGAAACTTACTGTCTTGGATTACCCATCACTGGTGTCTTATCTGCATGGTTCAAAATTCTATGAAGCTGAGTTTAATTAGTCAGAGCTAAATTCATGTTCTTGCAGGTTTACAAATCTTCTGACAGTTGTGGACCTTGGGAGTGATCATATGGGAGATTGCTGAGAAGAGGATGTTGTCTTTGCGTAAGCTCTAAAAAAAACTACGACCTTGGTAGCTTGTCGAAACTCTGTGAAGTCTCTGAGCTTGCGCGTGGCTTCAACTGGAGCCTCTTTTTCTTCAAGCGCCGGGCAGTGGGGGTGCCTGGGCCATGTTAACCGAGGGCCCAACAAAAAATCGCCGCATGTGCTTGTCGTAATTAAGCCCAAGAAAAGGTTGGGAAATTGAGACATGTATCGGCATCGCATCGGCCTCGAGCCTCGGCCTGGCCTCGCACATCCACCTTGTGTAGGCCTAGGCTTGTAATTGAGCCCAAAAATAGGTGGTGTGGAGTTGTGCACGCATGTGCCGAACCGAAAAGAAAATTGCTTGGACTTGGAGGAACATAACCTTGACACCCAGCATACATGGTCTTCAAATAAACCTTGCTGACATCTTCTACAGTGAGATGAGAACTGCTTGGTGTTACGGGCTTCTCTAGGAAGACTACTTTGCATTTGCATTTGTGCTCTTTATCATCTTGTAATATCTAGTTCCCGGCTTACTGAAACAACTTTGCTTTTTCACAAAAAAAAAAGAAACAACTTTGCTATTAGTGAGTTCTTTGGAAAAAAAAAAGGGCAGGAAGGACTGACTGATTGTTGCTCTGTAGTTTCATCGTGCCTCAAACACCGCCTCATCAGGAAATTCCAGTGAAACCCCCTGGATAGCTCCGGTAAACCTCTCATGTCGTACTGCAAATCACTACTGAACCTTTGATGTTGATACTGGAAGACTAGCAGATGCACCCGAAGTTAACAAATTTATTTAAAGAGTACAAAGATGCTAATCTGGTAGTACGGTATACTGCATGTCTGCAATGCGTTCTTATTAAGGCAGCTCATCACATTTTTCTACTTGTCATCACAAAATAAGCTAGAACTAGAACTAGAAGGGAATGAATGTCACGTGTCCAAAAAGAATCCTGAATCATGGCCAGCCACCCAAACATATGATTTTCCATTAATGTTTCCATAACGACGACAAGTTCACTATATTTACTCTGAATTACGTAATTAAATAAAACTACTATAGATATAACAATGATCTTTCATTTTGGGATTGAGTAATTAATTTATTAGCGATAATACTGACAATTTTTCTCAAAATCATAAAAAGCACATATTGCCACCCTCCATATTAATTCTCGCAAAAATATGTTAGAAACAATAAATCATATAAATTCTCATAAAAATAAAAAACAACTAGTCATCTGGAGTATTCGGTAAACTATAATAGTCATTAACAATAATAAGCAATAAGTCTATTCTGTTTTCTAAAAAAAATACTCAGCCCAGTCATTTTAAACATGCTCTAAATAATCCTATAAATCTTAATCTAAATAACCTACCACTGCCACTATGTAAAATAACTTAAAGTATCCCCTGAGTTTTCATCTAAATTACTCATATATGCCAATACGAAAAGTAATATAAAGTAACTCCCTAAAATTACCATCTAAATTTCACACCTCCATTATTATTGAAAATAACCTAATGTAACCCCAAATCTTGATTACTTACATATGGCATTATAAAACAAATATTTCAAAACCTATATTATTTTTAAAATACTTGTTTCTGTCATTGTTAATCTATATCTATATCTAAATATATACTATAAAAAAGCGAAAGAATTGAAAAATTGCTCTTACCCAAAATTTTATACCCACCTCCTATTAGAACCGTTAGATGATTTATTATCTTTAGATCGAATGGTATATACTAATTTGATGGTGGGCCACCTGTGATCTTACGTCGGCTGAAATCTTACGCGTTCCTGTCGTTCTATTTGAGGAGCGGCCCCTTCCCCGACGTATTTTTTTCTCACCGAGCGCAGTGTACCCGCCCTGCCGTACCCACGAAGATTCCCATCCAATCAATCCACGCGGCGACCTCCGTGATCCCGCCGCACACGGATGAACGGGAGCGGCTCTGCGGGGCCGAGGTGCGGTTCCGCGGCGAGGCCTCCGACGCCGCCGTAGAAAAAACAAACTCAAGATATACATGCGTGACACATGTCACTATATAGACCATATACGTACACTCCCTCCGTCCCCATAAAAAGATTAATTGGATAGATCTTTGAATATATTTTCATAATAAACTTATTTAAAGATATAAATATTACCAATATTTTCTATAAATTAAGTCAAATTTGAAAGTTTTGAGCAGTACGAGTCCGATAACAACTCTTTTTATGGGACTGAGGGGGTATGTACACAGCAATGAGCATGTCTATTTTTATATAAGCCAAATACATAGCTAAAGCTAAGATTTGAACTAAACAAATGTTGAGTGCTCGTGAATGTTGTATGCAAAGATGGAAAATATGAATAAGAGGGTCAAAAAAGTATATAAGATAATTGGTAACTAAATTCAATCATAAGCCGATAAATATAAGGAAGTGTCGATACAAGTATGCTATTAGAATGCGGACACATGAAAGAGTACTAATTGAACACATGTCAAACACACATGGATGTGTGATGCAAATAGGAAAACCATGAAAATGATCGAAATGTAGAATATAAACAAATGAGAGATAGTTTCAATTAAAGATATGTGAGCTTACATTGAGGTGCGATGCAAAGTGGACAATTATAAACTATATACATAGCAATTGAGGTCGCGAGGCCCCCACGTCGCCCCCATGCGGCGACTTGGGCGGCAAGCCGTAACCCTAGCTGCCGGTCTCACTTCCTCCTTTCTTTGGTCGCACCGCTGCCGGAGCTGGCCGCAGGCAAGGCCGCTCGGCTGGCTGGGATGGCGGCGGCGAGGCCCTCTCTCCCTTGAGTGTGGCGGCACGCGCAGCAGCCAATCAGCGGTCTCTCTCCTGTGCGAGCGGCGTGGATCTCGGTGGGGAGGGCTGCCATGACTGCGGTGGCGCCGGCTGGTGCCCTAGCGGCGCAGGGGATGACTGCGGGGTCCTCCTTCGCGTGTTCCCTTCTCCAGATCTTGTCGTCGGTGGTGGCATCGGCCGGCTGTCGATCCGGAACTCAGGCAGTTCGATCCGGTGCTTAGGCGGCCCAATCCGGTGCCCAGGCGGCTGGGTCCGGGCAGCTAGCTGGCTGGACGGTGTGGCCGGCGGTGGCGGCAGTGGCCTGTGCCGTATTGCGGTGGACGATCAAGACGGAGGCGGCGGCGTCAGCAGGGGGTGCTGGGTTCAGCACCTGGCCTCCGAATCCGGCGACCCTAGGGCAGGGGGTGGCGCCCATGATGGTGGTGGCATATTGACGATCGCAGTGGGCAGCTCGTCGGTGGCGCCCAGTTTTCCGGATCCGGCGTAACGGCACGACTCTTAGTGGGCAGTGGCAGTGGTCTCACTACCATGTTCCGTTGGCAATGATGCCTGTGGACGCCACTTTCCTCGCTAGAGGTGTCATCTCGTCCTTCTTGAGGATCTCTCTAGGTGAAAACCCAACACCAGTGTCTCTGGTTGGGCGATGATGGCGTCTTTGGATGTCATTTTCTCATTGGAGACGTCGCTTTTGGAAGATCCCTTGGGTTGTCGGCTTTGGTGCCAGCATTGAGATGGTGGTTCCCTTGCACATGCTCCAGGTGCTTCGTGCCATTGCCAGGATTCAGTATCCGGAGTCTCCAATTGTGGTTGGTGTTCTACGATCTCTCAGTACCTTTACTAGGTTTTGATAGACGTGTTTTAGGACTACTCGAGTTCCTCGTTGGGGATGTATTTTTCGTCAGTTGCTTTTATTTATGTTTTTAGTTGTGCCAGTAGTACCATTGACTCGTGTCTTACTAGTACCACTGGCTACCTTTGTAATAATTATGGCCTGATGCATCCTCGACAGACAGAGGATGACTGAAGCCGGAAATATACTTTTCATTATCTAAAAAAAAATATACATAGCAATTTGTAACGGATTGAGTACTACGTACCCTGGGGGCCTTGTTGCTCAGCTGAGTCCAGCCTTGGTTGGACCTGCATGCAAACAGAAAAAAACTGTGAATGAGGTTTTTGGGGGAGTGATGCTGATAGTCGGGCGTGGTTGTTGGACGTGCCAAAGTCAAGTCCCCAATTTGATTTCCCTTGCTGGAAGGAAGTGTACAGTAGCCATACCACACCTCCACACTAGTACACTACTAGCATTACCACAGACAGTGGTGTGGCTCGGTTTCATCCTCATCTGAATATATCTGACGGTGACAGGGATGGTTCATGTTGCATTGCATCCTCTTCCTCTACTATAATGCATGTGCTGCTTTTGGCAAGCACTACACAGGGGGAAGGATACATAACTGGTGGTGAACATGTGATCGATCCGATTTTCTCGGCTGTTGTCTGGCCTTCTCCATCTCCTACAAGCAACAGTCCTTGTGACATACATTCCTGTGCTAGCTCCAAGCCGGCCATAGCGTTCGGGAGACCGTAGAGACAAAAGGGGATGGAATTTGTATAGAAAGAAAAGTGACGAGATTTGTGCGTGTGGCGAATTGCCCAACCGTGGCAGCGAGGAAATCCGGTGTCAAAATCTGGGAGCGTAAAAGTGAAAGAAAGCAGCAAGCGGTTGGCCTGGAAATGTGCATCATAGGAATGTGGAGGTAGGGCTCACGATTTTGTGGGCTGATCGATCCATTGGCCCAGTACTCATCCACCACGCCACCTGCGCGAAGGAGGCTCCAGGCCGAGCGCAGTGGGGTGCGTGGGCCATAACACCGTAGGTGCTCGTCGTAATTAGGCCCAAAAAAACAAGGTTGGAAAATTAGACACACATCGCCTCGCCCCATCCAGCTTGTGCGGGCATGGCCTTGTAATTAAGCCCAAAATGGAATTAGGTTGGCCCGGAGTTGTGCATGCGTGTAGCGAAACAGAGCTAAAAATTGGACTTGGAGGAACCCAACCTTTGCATTACTGGCGCCCGGATGTCTGTTCCGGGCGCTAGCGTCTGGATTTACGTGGGGGCGCACACCGCTCCGTTTCCCACGTGTACGCACGGCAACACAGGGGCCACGTCTCGATCTACGCCCCGCTCCGTTTCCTGCGTCCGCTGCTCGCGCCCTCTCTGCTCCCGCGCGCATGCGCGCGGGCCCAACAGCTGTAGCAGGCGGCTGTAGCAGGTGGGTCCTATTGCAACATGTGCAACATCAGATCTACTTTTGCAACATCTAGATGAAATATTTGTAACATAGTTCGAAAATAGTAGAAACAGTCTGAAACACCAAGAAAACACATATGTACCATTGCAAAACATATGCAACATCTAGATGAAACATTTGCAACATACGTATGAAACACCTGAAACACTTAAAGCATACGCTTGTAACATGCATGTATATGCAACATCCAGATCTACTATTGCAACATCTAGATAAAACATTTGCAACGTACATATGAAAAAAGATGAAACATTGAAACATACACTTGAAACTCCTTTACAACATGTGCAACATCCCGATCTACTTTTGCAACATTGATATAAAACACTTGCAACACATGCGGTTTTAGCACAATATCTTCTTGCTGCTTGGGAGTTGGGAGACGTGTCGGAGGCAGTGGCCCGGCGGCGCTTGTAGGAGGCGGGCCGGCAGCAGTGGCTCACGACGCAGCGAGGAGGCAGTGGTCGCACGACTGGGAGAGGGTAGCTACGTGCCACAACACCTGGTGGTCGTCCCCGAGATCCAGCAGGTCGCCAAGGCCCACGGTGTCGAATACCCAGAGGAGGAAGCGGCGGATGGACCCTAGATGCAGGAGGAGTAGATGCCTCTTGGCTTGCGGTGGTGGTGAGCTTTACCATAGGAACGAGTAGACGAGAGGATAGGACTGAGTTTTTTTTTGAGTCCATCAGAGCCCACAATGTACCTAGGCCTTGGGCCTAACTCAACCATAAGACTAATATGATAGATGAGGACGCCTCCGCCTTATATGTTGTGCTCCCTCACCATCCATCGCTGATATGAAACTAAACCTAACAATGCTGGTGCAAATTAAAACCGGCCGACCTACATGCAGATGCAGGGACAGTCAGCATCGCGTCGTGTGTTCGTTTGCAGGCAGTGCAGAATGGAAGCAGGCACTCCCTCCGTCATCATCAAATTCACCATCGTCGTCATCGTCCCTGATTGGGACCCTGATGATCCCATGAAGTGACGCACGCAGGTGAATCCTGAATGTCACGTGTCGAAAAGAATCCTGAATCACGGCCAACCACCCAAACATACGATTTTCCATCATATGTTTCAATATTCAATAACGACAGGTTCACTGTATATTCTGAATTACATAATTAATAAAACTAGTACAGATATAGCAGTGATATTTCATTTTGGGATTGGGTAATTTTTTGGCGATTATACAAACAAGATCATAAAAAAGTAAGTATTGCCACCCTCAATATTAATTCTCACAAAATACGTTAAAAAAGATAAATCATAGAAACTCTCATAAAAATGAAAAACAAAACTCATCATCTGAAGTATTCGGTATACTACATTGGTCATTAACAATAATAGCCAATAAGTCTAATATGTTTCTTTTCCTAAAAAAACTACTCACCTCAGCCATTCTAAAATTACTCTAAAGTAATCCTCTAAATCTTAATCTAAATAATTCACCACTGTCATTATGTAAAGTAACTTAGTAACCCCTAAGTTTTCATCTAAATTACTCATATATGCCAAGAAAAGTAATACAATGTAACTCACTAAATTTTGCATCTAAATTTTCCACCTCCACCCATATATGGATATATACAAAGCAATGAGTATGTTGGTTTTTAAGCCAAATACACAGCTAAAGCTAAGATTTACACTAAACACATCGAGCACACGTGAATGCTCTATATGCAAAGATGGAAAATATGAATAAGGGGGTGAAAAAGTACATAATATAATTAGTAACTAAATTCAATCATAAGTGGAGAAATATAAGGAAGTGTCAATACAAGTATGCTATTAGAATGCAGACACATGAAAGAGTATTAATTGAACACACGTCAAACACAAATGGATGTGTGATGCAAATAGGAAAACCATGAACAATGATTGGAAAGTAGAATGTGAACAAATGAGAGATAGTTTCAATCAAACATATGTGAGCATGCGATGCAAAGTGGACAGCTATAAACTACATACAGAGCAACTGGTAACTAAAATCTATCACAACCAGATAAGAAAATACCTACATGAGTATTGTGTTACAATATGAACAACTTTGAGAGAACAAAGACAATCAATAGAAGCTTGCACCAAAAACCCACACGTTGGCGTTGAGAATACAGGGTTAAGAATTAGAGTTCAAATACTCTCATGATTATTTTGAAGGAAATTATATCATCCTTGTGTTTCAAGCAAATACACCACTCATCTCAAAAGAAAATGGAAAAATATAGTTCACATACAAACTCTCATGGTCATTTCCAAGGAAATACATGACCCATGTCATTAAAAATACACTTCACACAAAATCTATCAAGATCACTTTCGAGGAAATATATAAACATTCTTATAAAAATAGTGACAAATATTATTCACACATAAACTGCATCACTTGTGGCTTATCTACCTCTTCAATGTGATTTTAGACTAAGAACCACAAATCTAACAAGCTCTGCGAATGCTTGTAATCATCTTGCTGAATGGGACTTATCTCTTTAATACTTAAACAACTCACGTTTACCTGAAATATTGATTTGCATATATAGTAGATAAGTTTAAATGCAAAGGATGGAGCAACCATGTAAAGGAAAATGTAATCGCATAATTTCTTCAAGCAGATGAGATAAGGTGGTTTTGCCAAGGAACACGCCTAATCCAAAAATAATTCAATTTAGCAAAAGCACTCTCAAACATGAACTGCCATCCAAGTACATGATAGATTTGTTTCCCTCGGTGCTTTGATTAGTTCATTTCACTTAAAATCATCTTAGAACAATTCAATTTATCAAAAGCACTATCACACTTTTTATCAAGGCTGCCATAGGAAAATCGGTTTGATATGATTAGCATACGTGGTGCGTTTTTTTAGTTCATTAGCTAATCAACACAAGTAATCTATGAATCAAATTTCGTGCCAAACCATGAAGTCTACTAACTGAAATACTCCCTCCATCCTATAATACAGTGCATTCTAGCATTAAAAAATTATTCTCAAATATAATGCATTCTAGAGAACAAAACCCAGTTTTGCATTAAATACTTTCCATTTATCAACCAATCACCATTAATCATGTTGATGATAGCGTCTGATCATACGTGGTGCGTTTTTTTAGTTCATTAGCTAATCAACACAAGTAATCTATGAATCAGATTTCGTGCCAAACCATGAAGTCTACTAACTGAAATACTCCCTCCGTCCTGTAATACAGTGCATTCTAGCATTAAAAAATTATTCTCAAATATAATGCATTCTAGAGAACAAAACCCAGTTTTGCATTAAATACTTTCCATTTATCAACCAATCACCATTAATCACGTTGATGATAGTGTCTGATTAGAAAATAAAATAAGGGTACATGCGTCTTTTATGCTCTCTCTTAATTTGTCTTAAAATTTCTAGAATGAACTATATTGCAGAACGGAGGGAGTAAGAACCAAAGTAGCTTGGAAAATATTTGGGAACTGTTTAAAAAAAGAGAAGGAAACTTATCACACATCTGGTAACGAAAAGCTCATAGAGCATCTACCAAAATGCTATTGGTGATTATGTTATAGAACGGCGGTGCCTGAAATTTTCTTTTAGAGAACTTGCTGAGCATTTTTTTCATTAAGGAGAAGCAAAAGTTCAAGATACAACAAACAAGCAAAAAAACAGAACACAATAAGAAACTAAAAAGAACCACCCCTGACCCACAAGGACCATCAATGGCAAATAAGTGCCGAGGGGCCCTTCTACCCTGCCATCATCCATGAGCTAGCATCGTCTGATCTAGGATGATTGGTGCCAAATCTACCGGCTGCCATCATCTTCTACGATGGTGGTGCTTAAAATTACAAATCAATTTTCTTAGGAGCATAAAAGGAAGGGGTTAAGAGATGCACATATTCATGCCTACACAATATTAACGTATTATTAGGACAACAAAACACAAACCAACCACTCATTGTATAAGATCATTGTTGGATAATGGATACCCATTTTTCTCTGGCATTGGGATTCTTTATGCAGATAATTGTTGGATATCCATTTTTCTTTGGCACTGGGATTGTCTATGCAACATTATTATCTAATCACTCAATCTATCTGAAACCCAGTACCTTCAGTTTGCACATTCAGAGTTCCAACACGGAAAAAACATGCATGTATGAACAATGCATGCACATGTAAAAACACAACATTTATACATACTGGCACGTATACATGACAGTGAATCATGATAACTAGATAGAGCAATAAAATTTGGAGTGTTTATACATGCAGATTGGCATGCACGCACCTGCTGGGTTGGAAGGATTGCACAAACAGAGTTATCAATTGCCGAGCAGGAGTTTGCAAAGCAAATTATCTGGTGAATCATCATGATCGTCATCCAGCTGGAGTTTGGGAAGGAAAAATAAGCGCTGGTGGTAAGTTATATATATAGTCAAAGCTAAGGTTTCCATTAACTACTGAAAAAAATCAATCCAGGCAGCTACCTCTGTGTCGGGATGGTCAGATGAGGAGACCATTTCGTCGGTGTTTGTTCTGATCAGTTGGATAGTCGGATGGTTAGGATGAATCTCAGCTGCATGTCTAAGGGCTGCTTCCACTTTCTCCACCTCACACATGCTGGCACCCGCGCAGTCGATGGAAATAACGGCTTTTTGAAGACCTCGGAACATCCGCAGGAGGCTGATAAAGAGAGCATCAGGTTTATCCTTCCACTCGAGCACACTGAAATGTAGTTCAGTGTGGTGCTGAAGCTGAGAATTGCAAGGAGCAGAATGCAGTATACAACATACATGTCAGTAAGTAGTACCCACGAACATATAATTAAGAGAACTATTTTTTTAATTGACTGGAAGAGACAGCCTCACCAGAGCCACCCTACGTTCATCAGATAAGATATTTTCTTCATATATTCGATTCATTTTTATGGTTGGACGGTTGGGATGATTTTCCACTGCACGTGTGACCACGGCCTCCACCTCCTGCACTTCTGCGGCAGTAGCACCCGAGCAGTCGATTTTGATGGTGACTTGCTCAAGTGAAAGGAGGTTATCCAGGCCCAAGTCAAGATCTTCCATTACATCCTTTGTTGGGAACTGCTCCAACAGCACACCATTTACTTCCCAATTCCAATTCCCTGCAAAAACTCCAAACTCCAGCTCTTCAAGCCTTGGCATGGCGCCTGTATGAAACTTGAGCGTTGTGTCCACATCGCAGAACCTCAGATTCCTAAAGCCGTCCGTACCAACAGTATACCCTAGAGGCCAGCTCCAACCGCCTAGCTCGAGGTAGCTCAGCTCTGGCAATCTCGCTAGGTTATCCAGGTCATGTACCTCAACAACGTACACGCCCAGAGATAAGAAGCAGAGGCGTGGAAGGCGGGAGCGGTTGATCCACCCAGGCAGCCGTGAGAAGTGGATGCCTCCTATAACCAGGCGACAGAGCTGCATAGGTGGCTCCCAATCTTCCCACACAATGGCTCCCACGCATACTCTTGTAGAAGCAAGCAGTAGTTCCTGGAGTTCCCGCATATTGCATAGAGTTCGCACCAGAGCTTTTTGCAAGCTCTCATATAGTTCCTCGGAGAAGATGATCCTGACCACCTTCAATCTCGTCAGCTTGCCAAGCTCTACCACAAGGTCCTCCGTGGTACTCCGACCAACTACGGTCTTTAACTGTATCTCCTCTAGAGATGTTAGGTTCCCCATCCTGTTAGCTGGGAACCTTTTGAACCCCTGAGCTACCAGGCACATCAGCTGTGTAAGCGAACAAACAGTCGGTGGTAGCTCGTCTAACCCAATATTGATTAATACCAGTGACTGTAGAGATTTCAGATGCCCCAGTTCCTTAGGAAGCTCATCAACAGCCGTGAAAGATATATCTAAGTACTTGAGATGCAACAAGCTCCCTATATGCTTTAAGCTGATCGGGACGTGGCAGTTTTGTAAATGTAGCACACGGCAAACTCTAAACCTATGAAGTGGAGCCATATTCTCAATCTTACTACCTTCAATGTTAAGTGACCTCAGCACCTCTGGCATCTCCATGCTGTCTACAGGGAAGCACTGCAAATGGTGATTTTGGATAGCTAGCCGGCGTACCTTGCTGTCCGAACGAGGCATGCCTGTTTTCTTCTCATTTCTTAAACTGTCCGGAGAAGCATGTTGCCCTCTCCTGTCCAAAACAGTAATAAAGTTTTCAACGCCCGACAACTTACGGATGAAATCAAACACAATATCATGAATACGGAAAAATTGTGTGAACCAATCATATGTGTCGTCCATTGGTTGGATCAAGCTTCTATTGGCAAGCTCGTTGAAGTATCTTTGTCCAACCTCAAATAGACTGGCCTCCTCATTCTCATCAGGATGGACAAAACCTTCACCTATCCACATCCAAATCACACTCTTTGTATCAGTGATAGAATCTTCTAGAAATTTGCTTAGATACAATAGGCATGGCTTTAGATAAGAAGGTAGATCATAGTAGCTATATGACAGTATCTTCGATGTATTGTCTCCATTCCCAAAGCCAATTGAGTCATAAACCTTTGACCAGTCCTCATATGGCCTTTCAACCAATAAACTAGCTATTGCGATGATAGCCAATGGTATGCCACCACATTTATCTACGATTTTACTAGGCAATTCACCTGATACACCATCAAGACTTTCTCCTTTATGTTTCTGTACTCTTTTGTAGAATAATTTCTGAGAGTTTTTATCAGAAAGTGGTTTTAGTCTGTAAACCTCTTCTACTTTCGTGACAACCTCAAAATTACGAGTAGTCATGATGATTCTACTTCCACAATTATTGTCCCTCAAGGCATATCTGACTGCTTTCCACGATTCAACATCCCATATGTCATCAACAACAATGAAGTACCTATAATTGACATAAGAATGTAGAGTTATGAATAATTTGGCAAATCGGTAAAGTCTATCCAAATAAACCTAGACCCACGATAACATCAACATGATTCTAGCAAGGAAACATTCACTCCATAGGAGACGAGTATTTGTTAACCAATTTAATTTGTGCTACAATTTAAAGATCCAATCTATATAAATTTGCAAATTCCATAGATTTTTCTAGATGTTTGGCAGCAAATTCAATGTACATTTCAACAAAACTGGAATCTCTCATAAACTATTCCATGGAATGAACCGAATGTTCAGGCCTAGGGCTTGGAGTACAATTGGAATGTATAAACTGCTCATGCTTTCCTAGTGAAAAAAAAGACATTGACATTGAACTAATCTGAACGGAGAATGACATGGACATACCTCTTGTGCTGTAAGAATTCATGCAGTTCATTTACAAATTGCTCTACATCCCATCTAGCCATGTCGACTTGCTTATACCTATTCTTATCAAGTTCCACTAACATCTTCTCAAATGTCCTAGTCAGACTAGGAGTCCTACCAAAAGAAATAAAAGCAGAACAGTCGAACTGTTTCTTAAGCATATCATGCACTGTTTTGGCTAGAGTAGTCTTACCTAATCCTCCAACCCCGACTATAGACACTATCTTTTGGTCCTGATCAGACCCATGAGCATGAGCATCATCTTTGCCCCCTATAGACAGCATTCTGATGACTTTGTCCCTTGACTCCTCGATGCCAACCAGATCTGACTCTTTCTTGTACAAATTAATGACACGGGGGTCGATGCCAGTGCTCGCGGCAAGATCAGCTCCCACGCCTCTAACTGTGTACTTGGCACGAAGCTCAGCCAACTCGTTGGAGAGCTTCTTTATGTCTTTGACCTTGTCGGAGATCTGGTGGCGATGCTTGACCTCCTTCATCGCGGCAGTGGCCTTGCCAAGGATCTTCTTGAAGACGTTGGTGTCGGTGGCAGTTGCAGACTTGCCACCATTAGCCACGCGCAGGATGAAGTCGTCGACGGTGTCCTCCATGTCATACGACAGCTCCCGGACCTGGCGTGCCCAGAGCTTTTCCACCTCACTGAGCTGGTCCGGTGGTACCCGAGACGAGTCCTCCAGAGAGGCTTTCATCATCACAAGCTCCTTGGAGAGGGACTCTATGTCGGGCTTGAGGCCCTTCTGCACGATGTACTCCTGCATGAGCAGGTCGCCCAGCTTGGGGGCCAGGCCGGCCATGGCCCCCAAGGCGAGCTCCATGCTCAGCTCGACCGCTCAGTGGAGTGCTCACACTCTGTCTCACTCCCTGTTTCTCTTGCTTGCTTGGTACATGCTCGTTGGGTGCATAGCAACAAATGGTGAGGCTAGAGATCCACGTTACCAAGATCTGGTGCATGAATTCAAATGTCTTGACGCACATGGCAACCTCGGCTAAGCACATCTCGATTTTCTAAAATATTGGAAAGCTGTAAGGAGAAAAACAAATCTCGCAAATTTATATGTTCCTGTCGGCCGGCTTCTCAAAGTGCGAGGAGCCAAGGAGGATTAGAAAAATATAATACGTGCTGTCGCACATGGCTTCGCGAAGTTATGTCTTGACGCACATGGCTACCTCTACTGCCGGCGTCGCTGTTGCAAACACGGTAGGAGCAAAACCGGGACACCATTGGTTTCGGCTGTTGTGTGAAACGTCTGGCGCCGCATGCTTTTGATCCTAGCTCTCCGATAACACACAGCACGAGCTTGCTGCATGCGGAGTATTCCCTCCCTCCAAGCACTTTGAGGAGTCAAGCAATTTTAAATATAACCAAATATGTAAAAGGTACTGATGTTTATGATACCGAATAGATATATTAGATTATGTGGTACATTTTCACAGTAAACATATATATTTAGAGATACAAATATTAGTACAATTTTCTGTATATATAATCAAATTTAAAATTTGTTGACAGCTCGAAATTCATGATGAGCATTTATTTTGAGACAGGGGAGTAGCTCTTAAGACCTAGCCACCTAGGGGTCAGGTATGTGTTAGATGATCCCATTTCAGTTTTCGGGACAAGTGAAGTAATATTTCTTTCGCTAACCTAAAAGTGAAGCAAGAATGGCTGCACACTAGCGGTATACTTACTTGTGATTCTCAAGGTACACATAGCCCACAGTCCCACACCCACCCACTCACGCATGATAACCATTTTGGTCCTGTTTGAATCCCTTTCAGGTCTTGTTTGAATCCATAGAGGTAATTGTTATCTAAATAAACAACTAAGGCCTTGTTTGGATCTATTAACTACTAATAGTTAAATAGCTAAGGGTCTATTTGGCTTAGCTTCAGTGGTAAATCAGCTTTTGTTGTGTTGGTTGTATGATGAGCAACTCTACTGGTAGAGCTAAAGTTGTATTGGTGATATGTTTAGCAAAACAGCTTCACCAGTTAGGAAAACGGAATAAAATGTGAGAGCGGTCCACATGCATTAGCTCGTGAAGCGGGTGCAACACTACAAGCTGGTTTCTTTAAGCTTCACCACATGCACCCCCATGTGAGAGTGGTTTTTCCTAGACTTCAAGTTGAAGCCATGAGATGAGCACCCCATTTTGGTACCCAAAGCTTGGAAACAGCCTCAAAAGCCAGTACAAAAGTTGTGCCAAACACCACTAATAGTTCATAGCTAATATTAGCTAGCTAACTAATAGTTGATTTTGTCTAACTAGTGAGATAACTATTAGTTGGTATTCAGCTAACAATTAGCTAGATTATTAGTTGAACCCATTTAGATCAAAGGAGCTAATTATTAATAGCTAACTATTAGCTCTATGGATCTAAATAGGGTCTAATAACTATCTCACTAGTTAGACCAAACTAGCTAAGAGCAGCCAATACTTACTCCCAAACATTATTCAGCGCGCGTGCGCCAGGCACGCCAGCGACGCGCGTTTTTCATTTCCAGCGCCGTTTTGTTTTAGGCTTGGGACAGGTAAAACGTGGAGGTGGGGCGCGGGAGAGGGGAGGGAGGCGCATGTCAGACGGAATATGCAGGTGGTGTAAACACTTTGAAATATGATAACTTTCGTGTTAAGTATCCATTTTCAATTCCGTTTGCACCATTATGTTCATTATAATGAGATCTATAAAAGTAGATCCATGTTAGATATGTTTCGAAACAATTTTCGTTATGATAAAGTTTTGCGTTTAGGAGTATAAAGTTTCAAATGTTGTTATACAAAGTTTCAAAACTTGGAGTGCAAAGTTTCGAATTACAGAGTTTTCATCTTAGGTGTATAAAGTTCATAGCATCTCAATGCAAAGTTTGAAATGAGCTAGTGTAAAGTTTCTGAATTTAGGTGTAGGGTTTTAAAATCCCAAAGTTTTAAACCTTACAGTACAAAGTTTATAATGTGATAATTTAAAGTTTTGAACCTAGCTATACAAATTTTATAATGTCATAGTTCAAAGTTTATAAATTCTGAGTATAAAGTTTTAAACCTAGCAGTACAATATTTGTAATATGATAGTTTAAAGTTTTGAACCTAGCCATATAAAGTTTGTAATATGATAGTTCAAAGTTTATAAATTTTGAGTATAAAGTTTTAAACTTAGCAGTATAAAGTTTGCAATGTGATAGTTCAAAATTTAAGTGTAAACTTTTAATTATAAAGTTTTAGAGTGAGACATACATAGTTTATAGCATGCTAGTAAAGTTTAAAGTTAATGGTAATAAGTTTTAAAATTAGCTATACAAAATTTATAATATAGAAAAAATAAAGTTTTAAAACTACTATTAAAAATTAAATTTAACTAATTAACTGATGACCACGTGAGAAAAAATAGATACATATACAAATAAAAGAGATGACCTGGCCCGTGCTACTAGTTAGTTCGAATGTCTGGTCCATTAATTGCTCCATGTGCTAATCCACTAACTGCATGTGCACCGTACCGATCAATATGGACCAAGTAGTACGTGCATGCACCTTATGAACACGATTATGATATTACGGTGCGCCACAACTCGTCCGAGCAGGCGCGCGCCGCTACCCCTAGCAGCGCACGCGCGCCAACCAAGAGCCTCGATACTTACTCCCCCGTTCCAAAGTATAAGACACTCTAGCTTTTCTATATATATATATATATATATAGTTTTTACTATGTATCTAAACATAATATCTAGGTGCATCATAAAAGTTATGTATTAAAAAAAGTCAGAACGTCTTATAATTTGGGGTGGAAGCAGTAACTAGATAATATTAGCTATGAGCTAGTAGCTAGCTAATTATTAACAGCTAATGAATCTAAACATGGCGGTAGTTCTCCCCTCCCGCCAGCTTGTCTCTTTTCTAGATGAGTAAAACAATCTGATGCAGAGCGCATCTAACCATTACTATAAAAGTCGTGGCCGCCGGACGGGTCCGCCTGTGACACATGTACTGCTCCTGTAACAGTACTTTTGTACAGTAAACCCGTTAGCATAGTACCAGATTAAATGAACAGTTCAGACCCGTTAATAAACAGTAAAACCCGTTAATAAACAGTAGACCCATTACTAACAGTAAGTATCGGATCCTATGAACAGTATAGACCCGTTAATACAACAGTAACCCGCTAATAAACAGTAAACCCGTTTATGAAAACAGCAAACCCCTCAAAAAACCGTTAAGAAACAGTAAAACCCGCTAAGAAACAGTGAACCCCGCTAATCTAACAGTAAAACCCACTATGAAAACAGTACCCGCTGGTAACACCGTCAACAGACAACAAAAAAAAAAAGTTGGATTACTACCCGCGCTTTGCGCGGGCCTTCCTGCTAGTATATATTGTTAATGTAGACATGCCACATGAGAATTGATAGCTCAGCTCGCTTGAGCTGATACAGTTATCTTAAACGTAGATGTCCACAAAAATCGTTACTAGATAGTGAGATTTCACCACGTGTCGGTGTTTTGTTTTACCTCCGACTTATTAATCAATGTATCATGCACGGTAGATTAGAGAGGTAGCACACAGAACACAGATTTATATCGATCCAGGCATGGGATGTCGAACGATCAGTATATATAGGGGAGTTCGTATTGCTTGTGCGTTGTATGCTGGGATGTGGGAATAGCTAGAATACCTGATTAGGTAACAAAGTCTAAAAAGCATAAATTGAGATATTTCATACTACTAGTAGCCATGCACGTGCGGCACGCACGTGTTTATAATAAGATGTTTGTTTCAGAATTATTTCTCGTTACTTTTCTAATTTTATAAGCTAAAAACTGCATCTTGCATGTGTCCCACATAGAACGGAACATATATTGGACAACAAATGCAATGATGAGAATATTAATGATCACCTAAGCTAAAAATCACACAGATGATTATAGCAGTGAATTCATTGAAATTTCTAGTATCCATTCATATGTTACAGCTCAACGTAGTACATGGTACACTTGAAACAGAGTCCTAATTGTACATTGAGTCCCAAAATGTATTTGACCTATTTTCTAAGATTTGACAATTTTATTACACTATTCAGATGGCCCCTAAGCTCACATTGGTTTGCTAGTTGTTACCAAATTTTCGGATATTTAACTATTTGCCATTCTTACGGATGTCACTCCTCAGTTTGCCAGTTTTCTATACAGTTTTATATACGGGCTCCCATAGATTTGCCACGCGAAACAGTAAACCTCCTACGCTTTTGCCACTTTTGCTGACGTGGCACGACACGTTGGCAAGCCAGCGTGGCAGTGTCCTTGGAAGCCCTAACTCCGCATGGAAAAAGACCTATTTACCCCTGCTGTTTCTCTCTCTCCCCTCACTAACGCATGGGCCCCACATGTCAGCCTTCAACCTTCAACAATCACCATGCAGTGAGGGGAGTGGAGGAGCTCCTGCGGAGTCCCAGCCACGTCGAACTCCACGGGGCCGAGGAGGTGCTCCTGCTTGGGATCGGAGGGAGTTGGCTTGCGTCGAACGGCAGCACCAGCAGGGCAGCAGGAACTCGCCGCCTGGATGGCCGACACGGTCAGCGCCAAATGTTTGGGGGACATGGCCGTCCAACCGCACGAGTGTCGATGGCAAGCAGCATGAGCGTGAAGCCGAGAAGCTGGTTGTCGTTTAGGACCCGCGTGGCGCAGCTGCACATCCATGGCTGTGGCCGTGGCGATGCTGCGCCTGCCGGGGAGCGCAGATAGCGGGGACTCCACACGAATTCCGATCCAGAACACTCGCGAATTGAACGAGCAGTCACGGTTCAGCTAGCTCCATGATCGCCGGTTGCTTGCTTGCTTGCTCTCGAGACGTGGGGCGCCAGCTAGGACCTCGCGCCTGCCCTGCCGCGCACACGGCACACGTGCGGTTCATGCAGAACCACACCTCCACCGCGCATCTGCACCCGAGACGTGGGGCGGAGCAAGGCTGTTGCCGTGGTGATGCTGCACCTACTGGGGAGCGCAGACCTGCTGCACCTACTGGGGAGCGCAGACGGCCGGGACTCCACATGAAGGGATAAATAGGTCATTTTGCATGTCATGTAGGGGTTCACAGAGACGCTGCCATGCTGGCATACGCACGTGGCGTGCCACATCAGCGAAAGTGGCAAATATGGAGTAGCTTTACTGTTTCGGGTAGCAAATCTGTAGGAGCCCGACTAAAACTGGCAAACGGAGGAGTGACATTCGTAAGGATGGCAAATAGTTAAATATCCCCCAAATATTGATCTTCCAAATGCAAATTGTGGCACTGCATGAAAAACTTGAATATCTGATGAATTGTGAGAAGGGGTACGTGCTTCCCTTACCTGCAAGGTGCCCATATTGAGATGTCCATCAGTTAGAGGATTCCTGCAGAGTGCAAAGATGCAACCTGTTAAAACTTTTATTTAGTAGAAGAATGACATTATGGACAGAGGAGATAAGTGAGGAAACACATAGGTCAGACACACCTAAACATTGGTGGCTCAATATGTTGTGTTGGCATGCCATCAGGTCCAGTAATTATAACAGAGCCCTCATGATCTTTGGAGTGCGAACATGATTCAGTATGACTGGTGCTACAATCAGAGCTCTCATAGACCATAGTCCCATCAACATGTTATATTTGTTGTAGCTTCCAATCAAAGATTACAGGGATCTAGAAGAGTAAAAAGGAGACCATCAAATTGTCAATAACACCGCATATCTGTACTTAATAACAATAATGTAATTACTAATATCTGAATGTATCAGTGAAGTCAACAATGCTTTAATAAAAACCTCATTGAATTTGCTACTGTCGCATTTCCTATGCAAGAGCCTTCGGTATTCTCATCATAGGCTGACACACTCAATTGGTTTTTCATCTTTAATTGAATTGCAGGGTAGAAAAATATGTGGTATACATATGCACATGTTTATGGTTGTGATAAGAGTGTTCTATTATTATTACAACAATAAACTTTAAATTATTTTTTTGTAAAATGTTTATAAGATACATAAACAAAATCTGTTTGATCTAAAAAAAATGTGCGACATCATTTAATTATAGGTATAAGACTTCATATCGTGTGGTATGGAAACTAATTAAGAACTATTTAGGATTCCATTTTAATCTCATTTTTTGGTAAAATACGATGAGTTCAACAATATAGTAGATATGCACGTGCACCATATTCACAGTTATAATGATGTTTTCTGGCACAGGAGGAAACAACTCAATTCTTGTACTGTATTGTAAATAAATTATTACTAATCCATTTAATGGTATATAAAGATACAATAGCATATACAATTACACATTATTATTTTAGGATAAACTCTTGCAAGTGCCAACATTGAGGTAGTGTACAGAAATGAAGCATATTCATATATTTGCATGTAATTTTTTTAAAAATGGCATATAAAAGATTAGGACAAAGGTAACAAGGCATAATATACATTTGTTGTTGCGAATATGAATAATTGTGGTGCATCATAACCAAATAATAAACACACAATCAGTTCACGAGATCTTCAGAATTCAAGAAAACAAATTTTTAGTATGAAGAAAGAAAGCATCTCAAGTCTACCTGAAAAACAAAGAGACTCATGCAAAGGGCCTTCTCTGAGCATTTTCCAAATAACCTAAGGATTGTGTTAACCAGATTCCCATCATTGTTACCAGCCAACAGTCTCATTCCAGGATCAAATAAATAAACCTGCGGATGGAAGCATATTTAGAAACTCCATAAGAACTCATGGCATCGTAGCCAAAGCCATTCCAGTAAAATCGGTGCAGGTATCACCAACGTAAATAACTGAAGGATACCTGATGCATAGCTGAACACAAGATTTTCTCCAAACAAAAAAAGGGAAACAAAACTTTGATTTTAAAGAGATCAATAAGTGTGCTTATCAGGATCCACACTGGTTAAAAGCTAGCAAAGCTAATGAAATGTTTAGGAAAGGCAAGACAAGATAAATAGAGAACTCGTAAGCTTTCTAAGTTTAATGCCTGAAGAAGATGGTATGCAGATTAATTACATCATGTATCAAAACTCAGCAAACTTATGAATCTTTTTTTCAGCGCATCAGTAATATTTTTTATACCGCAATAGATAGATATAATTGTGTGCCCACCTTCAAGTCCATTTAGGTCAGCATGTATATTTATCTAGTTTGTACAAAAGATACAATAAACCTGTGAACAGGAACATGAATAACTTTTGATTATAAACCTGCGCAGATATGCCAAATAAAGGAAACAAAAGGTTAGTGTATAAAACAACTTCTGATTATAAAATCAGAAATTGGGCCTCAGCACGTTCAACGTCTCTCCAATCGTCCAAGGTCCCATGTGAGAGATTTTCAACGGGATCTAGGATTAAAAACACTACTGTTCCCACATCACAAGAGAGAATGCAATCACATCAGAGAAAAATCCATTAAAAGTATAGTCATTATAATACAACAATTTTCATGACCAGCAAGGTCAACAAAGGTAATCAAATTGGAAATCAAAATAAATTTCAGTTTGTGTTTCTTAATATCCCTCGTCAGCTATCAATAAAAGGCATACGTATGCCATAGTATCGGATTGCTCAAGTGTTCAGTGTATGAGATATGGAATAATAAATATCCACTGGTAGCATGCCAAGAGCATTCAGAAATTAAAATAGGACAGCCCAGCTTAGATGCCAAGGTAACAAGCATTAGAAATCACTGTATAAACCACTTATAACATGCAACTATCAACGGGAAAGGTGGTTATATTACTTTTTTTTTAGGAAACAGGAATGGTACTTTCCTTAGAATGAGATATGATGATGCCTCGTCTACTCTCGCTCTATCCCATTATCTTCTTCCTGGTGGAGTTTCAGATCCTTGACAGTGTCAGAATTCCACACCGAGACATCTTTCACAGGTATAAAAGAAGCAGATAAGTAACAAGTTGAAATAAAATATACAGCAGGATACAAGGACTACAACATCTACTGAATGGTAATGGCCTAATGGGAACAAAAACGTGAGGTCTAAAGGGGATCGATGTGTACCAAGGGAGGTCAGGTGTTGTAGCACGTGACGACGGTCAGCCTCATGACGCTGCCAAGCTCATCAACGTGTCAACGTCGGCAAGGCAGGGCTTCATGGGGACGTCCGTGAGTATGGGATCATGGAGGAGCGCGGAGAGCATGGACTGTGGCCTCGCCTGGTTGGCCTCTTTGCTCTGTTATAAGAGGACACCTCCGGGATCCCTGGAAGGCTGGAACAATCCATTACTCCCAGAGTGAAACTCCGCGGCGGAAATCGCCACACAACGACAGTGACGGCGAGCTCGGCAGGGATGCTGAGATTTATGAGATCGACATGGCGCGGCGTAGTCGCATGAGCCCCCTCGTGGTTTCGCCGCCGCCGCTGATGGGGATGGGGGCAAAGGGCAACCGTGCAATCGGAGGAAGAAGGAAGGAAATCAATCAAGCGTGCGGGAAGGAAATCAGACGATAGCAGGGCCATGCGGACCAATAGTGCGGTTACCGGCAGGTACGCCGATTCACGCGGTTTGGCAGGATATGCAGCGATCTGGGTGTCCGTGCCGAGAAGAGGCACGCGGCGCGATTCGGTGACGGGCGCGGACGCCGATTCAGCGAGGCGCAGGTGAGGGCGCTGGCAGCGGACCTTGCCGCCCTGGTCCCGTGGGTACGCGCGTGGGCGGGTATAGGAGAACTCGGTGTAAAAAATCATGGTGGAGTAGCGTGCTCCTTCGGAAACACGGTGTGTTTCGTATGTCAGGTAAGTATCGTCCGTCCCGGGTCCATTGGTAAGATGCCTACCAACCGTTAGATGCAAATTTAAGACACATCCGAGGGAAGATATTAGAGGTGGGTAAAAAATCTTAGGGTGAGAAGTATTTTATAATTCCTTCGCTCCTTTATAGTATAGATTTGGAAGGATATGGAAACTACAAACACTCCAAAGTTGGCTCGAACTGCATATATCCAGATGTGGAGGAGGTCCTTGTATACCTGATGTAATATAGTGAAGTAACATGTATGTGTTTAGAACTTACGGCCTACCAAACAATTAAAAACTTTTAGTCGCCAAATTCATTAAATTCTGGTTTTTGTGCGTTCCTGTGGCAATCGAATCGAATCAATGGAGCCAAAAGAGCAATCTTCATGAGCTGCAACAATGGTTTCTCTAATACATTGCGAACCTTGTTGTGGATCACTAGTGATGAAGGATAGGAGGTGGATCGAGGAGGCGGCTCACTGTGGGGCAAAGGAGATGAGAGACAACGACGGTGCTTGAGGATGGGTATAGGGATGGGTCCTCAGGGTAGATGATGATCTTCATGGTATCAATCCTAGGGAGTGGCGGTGGTCCTCAAGGGCAACATCATTGCACGACAGTGCCGGTGGGTGTAGGGTCAAGATGGCGGACTAGGGGGGATGAATAGTCATTTCTAAAACTTAATCGCGTCGGCTAACCGAAACAAATGCGGAACTAAAACTATCGGTCTAGCCAAGACTACACCCCTCTATCTAAGTTCTCTAGCACCTTGCAAAGATCATAATTAAGCAACTAAGGTGCCAAGCTTAGCAAGAGCTCACCTAAACAATTCTAGTGGCAAGGTCACAAAAACCTATGCAACTAGTACTTTGCCAACCGGGAGAGCTCCTATACAATTCTAGTAAACAAAAGCACAAAGCCCCTAAGCTCACTAGCAATGCTCAATAACAAGACAACCAATGTCAAATTAGAGAGCGCGAATTACTTAGCTATACAAACTAAGCAATGTGACTAACAAAGTTACACAAACCAAATTAGTCACGCAAGGGAGCTACTTCTATGCTACACAAGCAAGAAAGTAACTAGCAACCTACACAAGCACAACTAGTTACAAGAGCAACTACACAAGCAAAATATATGAAATATAAATACAAGGCTTGTGTTCGGGGATTGCAAAACCAACGGGAAGAATAATGTTGACACGATGATTTTTCTCCCGAGGTTCACGTGCTTGCTAACACGCTAGTCCCCGTTGTGTCGACTGCTCACTTGGTGGTTCGGTGGCTAATTGGCATCACCCGCCAAGCCCGCACATCGGGCACCGTAAGAACCTACCCACAAGTGAGGGTAGTTCAATGACACGCTTTACTAGAGTTACTCTTCGTGGCTCCCGCGGGGCGAGCACAATGCCCCTCACAAAGCTCTTCTCCAGAGTACCGCACAAGCTTCTTACGGGCTTCGACGGAGATCACGCCACCAAGCCATCTAGGAGGTGGCAACCTCCAAGAGTAACAAGCACCACCGGCTTGCAACTTGATCACCTAGTGTCACTCGATGCAACCTCACGATGCAACGCACTAGAATCTCACTCACTCGCAATCGGATCGCACTCTTGCAAGCACAAGTGAGTTAGAGGGCTCCCAAGAACTCCACAAGCATGGACACTCAGTCCCAAGGGTGCTCAACCTACCAAATGCCCGAGCTCCACCTCTATTTATAGCCCCAAGCCAAATAGAACTGTTGGAGCAAAGCTGCACTTTCTGCGAGGGCACCTGACACAGCGGTGGTGGCACCGCCCCAGGGGTGGCGGTGCCCCCCAACGGTCGAATCCAACGGCTAGTTTGACTAGTCGTGGTCACCGGACAGGGTGGCGGTGGCACCACCCTAGGGGGGCGGTGACCACCCGGCCAACACCCCTGAAATCCTCAGCCTCTGGATAAAAGGGGCGGTGCACCACCATCACCATGGCGGTGACTAGGCGGTGCACTGTCGTGCCATGGCGGTGTACACCGTCACATCTTCCATGGCCAGGTGGGCACCGCCCTCAGGGTGGCGGTGCCACCAGACAGGGGGTGGCGGTGCCACCCAAGCAGCACCCCGAACCTGGTTTCGCCTCCTCTTCTTCACCAACTTCTTCACCTTTGCAAATGTGCTGACACCACCAAGTGATCACCACCTTGTGCACGTGTGTTAACTTTTCACAAACATTTTTTCAAAGGATTAGCACTCTTTTCACCACGCCACTCGATCCTATCACGTATGCAAAGTTAGATCGCTCAAGTGGCACTAGATGACCGATATGCAAACAAGTTTGCCCCTCTTGATAGTACGGCCATATATCCTAAACCCGGTCATAAACTTCTCTACACACCTATGACCGTTGAAATGGAATGCCCTACAAATATACCTTTGCATTGCGCATTCCATTTCATCTCCTCCATCGTTGATGCAACAGATGCACCAACCAATCACAAATGATATGATCCACTTCATATCATCACGTAAACGTATTAGTTCATCGATCTTGACCGGATCTGTGGGCATTGGGGGCTCCGGTGCCAGAGCAGGGCCACGCGCCCGCACCGGGGGGCCGTCAGGGTCACGCCCGTCCTCACACCGGAGTTGAGGCCGAGGGTGGCCGGTCGGAGAAGAGGAAGGGGGTTGCCGGGGGTGGCCACGTGGATCAAAGCTCATGCTCGCGCCAGGCACGCCGCCATGCCGGAGCAGGAGGAGGGGGAGAGAGAGGCAGCGGGTGTGCAGCTCGTGCGACGTGCGTGGGGGCGGTGGCGCGGCTCGGCAGAGGAGCGTTGCGGCGTGGGTGCGGTGGGTGCGGTGATATCGCGGTGGGGGAAGGGGCGTGGGAGGAATGAGCGGGTGCAGAAATGAGCGGACGGAGGCGTCCGTCCGTCTGGACGTATGGTATGTATCGGTATGGTATTATTAAACAAAATAAAACGCATGGATTATTGATCCATGCATACGCACCTTGGCATTCTCTGTACAAGACCTGGTCCGAAGCGGTTGAACGCAACAGTGACCTTCATGTTCTTGTCATCAGTGAAATCGTCGCTGTGCCCAAGAAGCATCGTCTTGTTGTGGTTCCTGAGGATGTTGTTGGACAGGGTCACGTTCGTGGAGGCGCCCGTGACGTCTATGAGGCCGTCGGCGCAGACCTCGAGCGTGCAGTGATCCACCCACACATGCGTGGAGTGGAAGACGGCGATGCCATCACCCTCGTCCGACTCATCGTCCGACTCCGACGATGTCGCCTGTGCAGGCCTGCAGCCAAGTATGGTGATCCCGTGGATGATGACGTCGCTGACGTTTCGCACCACGAAGCAGGTGCCACCGTCGCCGACGACCACGTCCGCGCCGCGCGGTCTTGCGCGAGGCGACGAGCAGCTCCTGCTTCGGCCTGATGGTCATGTCGCGCGCGAACGTGATCCACAGCGGCTCCTGCTGGACGAGGCCGTAGCGGAGCGTGCCCGGCGACGGGCTCGCCGGGTCGGCGTCGTCGCTGGGGTCGGTCACCACGTACGTCTTGCCGTTCTTGCCCCCTATGGTGCCGTGGCCGAAGCCGACCGCGCAGTCGGCGAGGCGCTGCCGGTTGTCGGCCCAGCTTTTGTCGCATCGCCAGCAGTCGTCCACTGGATTGCTGCCGCTGCCGCTGCTTTCGCCTACCATCCGTCGTCCGTCCAGCACGACCTGTTCAGGGTCTTGCCTAGATGTGGTCGAGGAGTCGATTGGCAATGGAGAAGCCATGGGCAGGTGCAGAAGGTGGTGGCAATCCTGCCGGCGCCCCTCGCCGGAGACAGGATCACACACACTAACTGCACACCACGAACACAGAGAAACACACACGAACGCAAGTGTATTTTGGTGCCGCAACTGCGCAGCGTTTTTCTGACTCTATTCAACAATATATATCAAGATTACAAAGACGCTGAGACCTTCACGCTCCATCACCCGTCGTGCCATCCCACGACTGGAGACATGCCGATCACCACGACACGCACGCCACGACCTCCTACTGACCCGCGCCATCCCACGGATGAGAACGCTGCGTGCGCCTAGGACTAACCACTACTGCTAGAAAGAAGGAGAGTCTCTGCATGAACACAGCATGCATCAGACCTGTACATGACGCACTCGGCACTGGCTAAGACCGAGTTCAGTTTATTGAGCAACTGAAAAACGTAGAGACTCTGAAACTCTGAACCTGGACTGAACGAACTGAATGAAACCAACAATCTCCCCCTTCATGAGGTTGATTCAGCCCAAGTTCACGACGCCAATCTTCTCCCGAAGCTCACAGAACTTTGCTCGTCCCAGAGCCTTGGTCATCAGATCAGCGAGCTGCTCTTGAGAGCTCGCATACTCCAGCAAGATACTGCCCCTTTCTATGCATTCACGGATAAAATGGAATTTTGTATCAATGTGCTTACTCCGATCATGTAGTACGGGATTCTTGCTGAGCGCGATTGCAGACATGTTGTCCATCTTCAGTTGAGGTGTCTGAGGATCATCGCCTGTGACATCCTTCAGCAGCCTCGTGAGCCACACCGCCTGGCACGCTGCTCCAGCGCCTGCGATGTATTCCGCCTCACAGGATGAGAGAGCCACCACCTTTTGCTTTTGGGACTGCCAGGCCACCGCCTTCTGCCCCAGGAAGAAGATGATGCCCGTTGTGCTCTTCCTGTCATCAGTATCTCCCCCCAAATCGCTGTCACTGTAGCCAATCAGGCTGTTGTCGCCAGACAGCTTGGGGTAGATGATGCCGAACTCGATTGTCCCGGCAATGTACCGGAGCAGATGCTTCACCGCCGCCATGTGCTCCTACCTTGGCTTCTCCATGAATCGACTCACAAATCCCACCGCGAACGAGATGTCCGGGCGAGTGTGAACCAAGTACCTCAAGCTCCCCACCAAACTGTGGTACTCAGTGGCGTCCACCAGTGCCGTCGTTCCCTCCTTTGAAAGCTTCAAGCGCGCCTCCATTGGAGTATGACAGGAATTGCACCCAGCCATGTTCGCCTTCTGCAGCAGCTTGCGCGCGTAGGCCGCCTGCCCAAGTGTAATCGCAGCCTTGGACTGCCTCACTTCAATCCCCAGGTAGTAGGACAGCAACCCAAGGTCGCTCATCCTGAACAAGCGCTGCATCTCCGCCTTGAAAGCTTCCACTCCACCCTCCTTGGCTCCAGTGATGATCAGGTCGTCCACGTAGACGCCGACCACCACGCGTGACAGCCCCTTGCCACGAGTGTACATTCCATGCTCACTGGACACCGCGTGAAGCCGACATCACGCAGGCTAGCATCCAATTTCTGATTCCATGCTCGAGGGGCTTGACGGAGTCCGTAGAGCGCCTTCTTGAGGCGCAGCACCTTGTTCTCATGTCCATCTGCCGTGAACCCCGGCGGCTGCTTGACATATACCTCCTCCGCGAGATCACCATTGAGGAACGCTGACTTTACGTCCATGTGATGGACGAGCCAGCCCTCCTGAGCTGCAACGGCAAGGAGCATGCGCACCGATTCCATTCTCGCCACCGGCGCAAACGCTTCCTCAAAGTCGACGCCGAGCTTCTGGACATACCCCTTTGCGACCAGGCGCGCCTTGTGCTTCACAATCGCCCCAAGCTCGTCGCGTTTGATCTTGAACACCCACTTCAACCCGATGGCTCGATGTCCAGGCGAGAGCTCGACGAGGGTCCAAGTGTCGTTCTGCTCGATGGACCCCAGCTCCTCAAGCATCGCCTTTCTCCACGCCTCTTCGTGCCGAGCCTCGTCGAAGGTGGTGGGCTCGTCGTCGACAGCGAGCATGAGCCCCGCGCCGTGCTCCCCATCACCTCCCTCAGGGGCTGGTGCGACCCCCAAGATGTCCTCCATGGTTCGGAACCGAAACGGCGCGTCGTCATGAGCATCGTCCACCACCAGCTCCCCGGGTGGTGGAGACACAAACTGCACGCCTGGTGGAGTAGCTGGTGAAGGCGCACTTGATGCCGCCGCTGTTGCTGGTGTCGCCGGCACCTTGTCGGGACCTGTAGCTGGTGTGGAAGGCCCCGGCGAGGCCAGCGGTGTCGACGTCGGCGACTGCGGCACATGCCCGCTCCTTGGAACGGACATGGTCACATACTCGACAATGAACGGCTCCCCCTGAGCCGTGTTCTGCGCGTCTCCAGCAGCACTCTCCCATTGCCACGCCTTTCCTTCATCAAACACCGCATCACGCGATATGTGAACGCGCTCGGTGTGTGGATTGTAGAACCTGTACGCCTTTGTGCCAGGCTCATACCCGATGAACGCCATGGGCACACTCCGATCATCCAGCTTGCGCTGATGGCCGCCGACAACCTTCACATGTGCAGTGCAACCGAAGACACGAAAGAAGTGCACGGCTGGCTTAGTACCATACCAGACCTCGTAGGGAGTTTTGCCATCCACGCTCCTTGTCGGCGAACGGTTCAGGATGAAGACCGCGGTGCTCACCGCCTCGCCCCAGAGCCATCCGGGCACATTCATCCCCTTCATCATGCTCCTCGCCATCCCCAACACAGTCTGGTTGCGCCTCTCCACCACACCGTTTTGCTGAGGTGTGTATGGTGCAGTGAAGTGACGCTGAACGCCGTGGTCGGTGCAGTGCTCCTGGAACACCTGCGCCGTGAACTCGCCGCCCCGGTCCGTGCGCAGCGTGCCCAGCTTCATCCCAGCCTCGTTCTCCAGACGGGCCTGCAGCTGGATGATGGCCGCTGCAGCCTGGTCCTTTGACGCCAGCAGGACCAGCCACATGTACCGGCTCTTGTCGTCCACGACGAGCAAGAACAGGCGCTTGCCGCCCGGAGTCACCGGAGTGATTGGGCCGCACAGGTCCGCGTGCACCAGCTCCAGCGAACGGGACGCGCGGTACTTGCTCGCCTCCGGGAACGTCTGTCGATGTTGCTTCCCGGCAAGGCAGCTCTCGCACAGCTGCTCCACGTGGTCGATGGAGGGAAGACCACGAACCATCTCCTTCCTGGACAGCAGCTTCAGGCCATGGAAACCAAGATGCCCATACCTCGCGTGCCACCTCCAGGCAGCGTCGTCTGCGTGCGCCGCCAGGCACACGGGAGTGCCGATGTTGACATCGAGGGTGTACAGGCGGTTGGCGGCGCGCTGCACCTTGGCCAGAAGACGCCGCCTTTGATCCCACACACGCAGGACCCCGTCCTCGATCAGGATCTTGTACTTGTCCTCGTCCAGCTGCCCCAAACTGATCATGTTGGCGGTTAGCTTGGGAATGTAGTACACGCCCACGAGCTTCTGGTGTTCGCCAGTCTTGCAGCTGAGGAGGATGGTCCCTCGCCCCTGGATGTCGACCACGGAGCCGTCGCCGAACCTGACGGTGCCATGCACGCCGGTGTCGAGCTCGGTGAAGGCAGACCGCACCCCTGTCATGTGGTTCGTCGCACCCGTGTCGAGGATCCAGCGCGTTCGCCCGTCGCCGCGCCTCTCTCCGAGCTGGACGAAGAGCTTGTCCTCCCGAATGTGTACCTCCTCGGCGGACGCAGACAGCGCCGTCGTGACATTGGGTGTCGCGAACGCCACCAGAGCCGCTGTGGACTCCGTGTTCGGGGCCTCGTCGGCGAAAATCCAGCGCGCCCTCGCGTTCCCGTCCGCGACCTGAGCGCTCACCACGCCCTCCCCAGCATCAGGCTGCTCCGGCGCCTTACCCTGGAGCACCGGATCGACAGCGATCGTGGCGACCCCCATCATCAAGGCAGCCTCCTCTTCCACCTCGGCGGCGTGCGCCTGCTCGTCCCGCTTCTTCTTGCGGCACTCGCGTGCCTAGTGGCCCGTTTTGCCACAGTAGGCGCACTCGTCGCCGGCGAGCTTCCTCTTCTTCTTGTCGGTGCCGCCGGTGGGTGGCTTGGAGCCGCCACTTTTCCCTCCGCCTTGGGACGAGCCACCAGCGCTCCCCCCACCTTGGAACGAGCCACCACCGCGGCCCTTTTTGTGGTTGCCGGCAGGAGGGCGCCCACCGCCGAGCTTGCCTCCGCCCGACAGTTGGAGCCGCGACATCACCCGTTCCACCAGCTCGTCCTCCGTGTGGTTGAGGCGTGCTGTGGAAGAGCCCTTCCCTCCTCCGGCGTCGTGTCCATCATCTGCAGCCTTGAGTCTCCCCGTGACCTCCTCGATGATGAGGGAGTTGATGTCGAGGAGTGTCTCGATGGAGATCACGAGCTGCTTGTACCTCGGCCGTGCCACACGGAGGTACTTGGCAACTACCTTCGACTCCTCCTCCGGATCGCCAAGGGTTGCCAGGCGCTGCACCAGATTAGACAGACGCAGGGCAAAATCTTCAACGGACTCACCATCACGGAATGCGATCTGTTCATACTCCGCGCGGAGCCCCTGCGCCGTCGCCTTCCGCACCCGATCATCGCCGATGCGCATCGTGCGGATCGCCTCCCACGCCTCCTTCGCCGACGCCTTGGTTGCCAGAGTGGGCACCATCTCCTCAGGCACACCGGAGCAAATAGCCTCCAGCGCGGAACGGTCGTCGTGGAAGTCGACGTCGTCATCCTCGATCGCGTCCCAGAGGTAGCGGGACTGCAGCTTCAGCTTCATGAGCAGCGACCACGAATCGTAATTCGTCTTGGTGAGCTGCGGCCACTTGCCGGAGCCGGACGTCTCCCGCACCACACGCTCGATGACGGCCTCGCGTGGGTGTCGCGTTCGCGAACGACGAACGCCGCGAGTCCCTGAACGGCGCGTCGGTGAACGGCTTGGAGACGGCGACCGCGACGGAGTGTTGCCGGAGCCGCTTCCCTTCTCCTTCTTGCCCGCCGGCGTCGGCGAGCGACCTCGGCGCTTCGGTGATGCCATCACAGCGCCTTAGGCCCTTCTCTTTCTAGCTCCGATGCCAATTGGTGGCAATCCTGCCGGCGCCCCTCGCCGGAGACAGGATCACACACACTAACTGCACACCACGAACACAGAGAAACACACACGAACGCAAGTGTATTTTGGTGCCGCAACTGCGCAGCATTTTTCTGACTCTATTCAACAATATATATCAAGATTACAAAGACGCTGAGACCTTCACGCTCCATCACCCGTCGTGCCATCCCACGACTGGAGACATGCCGATCACCACGACACGCACGCCACGACCTCCTACTGACCCGCGCCATCCCACGGATGAGAACGCTGCGTGCGCCTAGGACTAACCACTACTGCTAGAAAGAAGGAGAGTCTCTGCATGAACACAGCATGCATCAGACCTGTACATGACGCACTCGGCACTGGCTAAGACCGAGTTCAGTTTATTGAGCAACTGAAAAACGTAAAGACTCTGAAACTCTGAACCTGGACTGAACGAACTGAATGAAACCAACAGAAGGGATGTGAAGCGTAACATGAGAAAGGCCATTGTTTTGCTGATAATAGATGTCAATGTTGACTAAACCTTTCGCCAATGAGTTAGGAGAAAATAGCATCTTTATCTTTCGATTGTTTTGCACGCGCACGAGCGCCGATTTCTGTGCTTGCCATGAGCATAGGAGGTCGTGGCCGAGAATAGCTCGCCATGGACCTGCGCAGTCGGCCGCGAGAGATGTCATAGGCGTGGGGATGGACGCGACGCCAACCACGCGAAGTGCGGGAAACAGCGGAGCGGCTTTGCCTTTGTAATTTGTGTATATAATCAAGAATAAAACACAAG
Source organism: Saccharum spontaneum (assembly GCA_022457205.1). Taxonomy (NCBI): domain Eukaryota; kingdom Viridiplantae; phylum Streptophyta; class Magnoliopsida; order Poales; family Poaceae; genus Saccharum; species Saccharum spontaneum. Next base: position 5,030,030 of record CM039609.1, on the reverse strand, counting down.
AAAAGCTACGGTCTTTGGGCAGCACCAATTTCTCTGCGTCGTGTTCCAAGTGATCGCGTGAGTTTTGTTCTGTTCGTCTTCGTCGCTGTGGTTCTGCTCTCGCCGGCGGCGTTCATCGCTGGGCCAGAGCTAACAAGTGGTACTAGAAGCTGAGTAGGTCCCACAGCTGCCATGGCGTCCGCAGAGGCCTCATGGCTGTACCCTGCCGGGCGCCGACAAGACGGGGCCATCCGGCAGTGGCGGTGTCGATAAATCGCCGTCACTAGAAACACATGCGCGGCTTTGCCGCGCCATCTTTTGAGGGGGCCATGGATGATAATGATAAATCCTTTATTCTGAGAGTAGGCGTATATGGTATTGACATTTATTTGGGTCCATAATTATTTCGTTGTATTTGATAAAATAGAAAATTTCAAATTATATTTGCAAATTTGCATAGGGATACAACAGTCAATGCAAATTATGAGGTGGCTAAATGCTCATGAAAATTCTTGTACTTTGATATATTCAATAATGCCTAGTGCGCCTCAAGGTAAAGTCAAAAGATTATGGTTAGCTACATGTTGTAAAAAAGTTAAGTAACTCTTAGATAGGATCATATTCCTTTTACAACAGTTTCCAAGCAAAAAAAATTGCTCATCATGTGCCACTTGCCTGATGAAATATGGTCTCTCTGAGTTTCATGGTTGCAGTTGTAAAAACTGAATCATATTTCTCTTGTCATGTAAAATGCATAGAAATCATGTTGCCATTTAAAATTGTTGCATCTATTAACAAGCTTGTTATAAAACCTGCATTGGCTTTGCATATAAAAATGTGAAACTAATGAGTATTGAAACATTGAGATCCTCTAAGATGAAAACAATCAATTGTACTGAAAGGATATTGAAAATTGACACATACTCCCATTTTGACACCTTGCAGCACCAAATCTCCGCACAGTGACCATGGTTTTGGGTAGCTAGCATACCAAAGGGCATCTTCAGATGTTGAAGCTTGCGCAGTTTTGCTGTTGAACGATAACTTTATTTATAGCCTCAAAACTTCAATAGGCCATGTCAAGCATGAGGATGATAGCCCTGTCATCAGCTCTGTTGTTTCATTGCTATATTGGCCGCTTCCATCTTGGAATTTCTAGTATAACAGTAAAGCAATAAGAATTTCTACCAAATTGATCTATGTAAGTATTACATTCAAATTTAATTACAGTTTAAATTTGATTTCTCTGAGTATTATAATATAATTGCATGATCTAAAATCTGAGGTCACACTGCTATGTACCCACTTACTATATATAAATAGATATTTCAATCTATGTCCACTGCATGGATAGCACCATGGGCAGTGTGTGGAGATACACGGCTGCAAATACTGTTATAAGGACAACACCATGCGTTGAATCTTACAATACGATTCTCTTCCAAATCTGTTTTTTCTTTCTTTCTTCGATCAGGCCTATGAATTGAATACTAACGTATGAATAGCTTAGAGCTTCCATCCCAGCAAAGCAGCCAGAATATTCATATGGTCTCTAGTACGGATAATGGATTAGTAGCAGTAAATGCAGCACGTCTAAGCCCAAACGTTTGGAGTATTGCTAAAACTGAGGAAACGAACTTAAATTATATAAACAAAAGGAAATGAACTTAAATGAGACTTTATATCTGACTGGTCTGCCAATGTCAACTCGACCATGCAAGTAAGAATTACTAGGATGATGAGGTACATTATTAGCTAAGAATATAAACAAAAAGAAAAAAGTCCCAGAGCCCGTACCTTGGAGACGACATGCAAGGTGTCGAGCAGCAGCTCGTGCGTGGCAGTGGCCGCCGCCCGCTGCTCGACCTATGCCTGGAGTGCGTCGAGCGTAGTGACGATGTCTCTCTACCGTAGAGATGGGTCTGTACACAAATCACATCAGCAAGCAATGGAAGAAAAAAATTATGCCCATTTCATCAAACAAATTGGCTGCATCATCCATGGAAGCGTCGACGCTGGTATTGAGTAAACACATGTGTATTAGATTTATCTAATTGAAGTGTAGCATAGGAGCAAACTATAACTAAAAAAACTACATTAGTTAATGGGTAAAATATTTTCTCAAAGGTAATAGTAATTTTGTGCTTGTATGAAGCATCGTTGTTTGACAGAGATTTTATAACAGATAGTATAATGCAGGCATAGGTGCTAGTGCCATTTTCAGTAGCTTCAACATTCAGAATCGTGACCTACTGACCTTGAAACAGCAGAGTAGTTGCTCAATACCTTCGACATGAAGCGTAGGTCCTGCTGTTGAATCATGTCCGTTACCTTGGATTGCACAGAGTACTTGCTTTATGGAGAGGACGAAGTCCAATAAAAGGCGCTCCTCAGTCTCGGCTCCACGGTGACCTTTGACATTGCAGAGCGTTCATGCTTCTCCACCACCACCTCCTTGAGTCGGTAGATTGGCGGTACAGGGGAAGTAGGGAGGGGACTGTGACAGTGGGCTTTGTCATCGTTGATTTCTGTGTGTTAAGGCACGCCAACGCACCAAGGAGGCAAGGACGCGAGCAAGATATGTGTTCACTGAGCAGAGGCATTTCGTCAAATAGCTGCTGGGCTTCTTCCATGTCGGTGGCTGCTCCAGCTGCTGAAGCGCTGGACTCTTCCGCATGGGAGTTTGATTGCCTCCATAAGCGTGCCTGTCCACGCGCTCCTCGCCTCCTCCGCCCGCCGCTCTTCCCCACGCACGCAAGCCCGACTCCACGACCAGGCGCGCCACGGCCGCGCGCGCCGCAGTGACGAAAAGACCAGCGCGGCTGGGGACAACGACGGCAGTTTCCGGGCCTCCGTCGGCGCTGTCCGCATTGGCGCAGGCGAGCTTGTCCACAATCTTCGAGCTCGACTGAAAGGTCGGGTGGGAGCAACAGCGGCTGAGCGGTCGGGTAGGAGCAAGGGCGGCTGTGCGCGATGGCCGCGGGCGCCTCTTTGAGCAAAGGCACCGCGGGCGGCGCCGCTGGCCAGGGAGGTTCCAACGCCGCGTCGTCGAGGCGGGGGATAAGATAACTGGAGACGACTACGCTTGTGAAACATGGCTGGACTTTTCGTTTTCTGAACCGCCCAAACTGTTCGCCTAAACAGCTGTTTAGTCCGTTTAAACACCGTTTAAACGGTAAACAGAAGTCAGCCGTGTTGTTTAGGCCCTAAACGGTGAATTAAATGGTTGGGCCGTTTAAACCCGTTTAAACCGTTCAATCCCGTCTAAACGGTCTAAACAAAATCGGATTAAATATAATTAAGTGAGTTAAGCAACCATTTAATCCAAAATTAAATGAATTAAAGGACCACGTCTATCACAATCAACTTGAAATTAATTAACATTGTAATTATATGAAATATTGTGGGATTTAGATTTCTTCCAATAAGATTATTTGGTAGAATATTTGATTTTTACATGTGTAAATATCTATGAGTTCTAGCAAATTTTATTTTTACCTACATAAATATGTATATTTTATTGTTATTGTACAAAACCGTTTAGACCGTTTAACTCCGTTTAAACTTTAAACGGTCAAACGAAGGGTGACCGACTGTTTACCGTTTAGCGTTTAGAAAAACATTACGCCTGATAGAGATCGAATGTTGGAATTGCAGGACACGTGGCAAAATAATAAGCCAGGTCCGTTGGTGCAGAAGATGCAACAAAACAACCCATCTTCCCCAATATAACAAGTTTACGGAGATGAGAGATGGTATTAGGGTGTTGCTGAAGATGTTCTAGATAAGCACATTAGCCATTAGATAGCATATCGAATAACTAAAGAAACTTTGTTTTGCAACAACCCAGCAATGGATCGCTATCATGTCCTGCTCCTCGCTGAACAGCTAAAAACGTCATCATATACAATAGCTGTTCATTATTGCTTCATCTGCTTCCCAAGGAGACTGGACTGAAAACCTCCAGGTTTTCAGCACAGAGACCCCTCCTTGCATGGCAGAACCCCTACGGAGGCAGTGATCGCCGGCACAAAAGAGGACGGTTTGGCAAAGCCAGGGGCCTTAACTTCAGGTCCAGGAGTACCAGATGAAGTGAAGAATGCGCCGTTGAGCATCGTATCATCTTCAGATATCCAGGTCCACTTACTCCACTCACTCTCTGGTGCTGCCTCACGCTTGGTCACCTGAGGAAATTTTTTACAGTTCAGATTCAGACTAGCTTGCTTCTCTGCTCATCTGGAAATAAAAAAAATGCAGCTCCTGGTTTTCTTTCTAAAAATTGTGCTGCGAGCCTGCAACATTCTCATTTTGAACAGAAAATAGGAATTTTTTTTGTTGAACTTAAATATAATGACTAGAGTAGCACCAGAATAATGGATTCTTCACAAAAGAAAGGCCATGGACAGAGTTTCAGACTAGGGGCGTTCTTCAGAAACACAGCTTTGCAAGAAAACAAAAATAACAGAAGTTCCTGTCAGGAACAGATGATAAAGCACAAACCTCTTTGGCCTTGTCGGCAAGGAATCGATTGCCATGGCTCAGAATTGTTGGCGAAGCACTGCCACCAATGGCATATATTTCCCAGTTTATGTAGTCGTTGTTGATGACGTGAAACAGTCCGAACCGGCACCTATACATATATATCAAGTACAGTACATACAATCATTTCTTCATGATCAAATTACTTAAACAAAATAAAATGCATGGCTTCTTGATCATGCATGCACCGTACCTTGGCATTCTCTGGATAAGACCTGGTCCGAAGCGGTTAAACGCAACAGTGACCTTCATGTTCTTGTCATCAGTGAAATCGTCGCTGTGCCCAAGAAGCATCGTCTTGTTATGGTTCCTGAGGATGTTGTTGGACACGGTCACGTTCGTAGAGGCGTCCGTGACATCGATGAGGCCATCGGCGCAGGCCTCGAGCGTGCAGTGATCGACCCACACGTTGGTGGAGCGGAACACGGTGATGCCGTCACCCTCCGACTCCGCCGACGGCGACAACGGAGGTGCAGGCTTGCAGCCGCGTATGGTGAGCCCGTGGATGATGACGTTGCTGACGTTGCGCAGCACGAAGCAGGCGCCGCCGTCGCCGACCACCACGCCGGCCCCGCGGCCGTCCACGGTCTTGTAGGAGGCGACGAGCAGGTCCTGCTTCGGCCTGATGGTCATGTCGCGCGCGAACGTGATCCACAGCGGCTCCTGCTGCACGAGGCCGTAGCGGAGCGTGCCCGGCGCCGGGCTCGCCGGGTCGGCGTCGTCGCTGGGGTCGGTCACCACGTAGGTCTTGCCGTTCTTGCCGCCGATGGCGGCGCGGCCGAAGCCGACCACGCAGTCCGCGAGGCGCTGCCGGTTGTCGGCCCAGCTGGGGTCGCAGCGCCAGCAGTCGTCGACTGGGTTGCCGCTGCTGCTGCATTCGCCTACCATCCGTCGCCGGTGCAGCGCCGGCATGTTCAGGCTTCTTCTGTATTGTTGCAAGGGACACGCTCAAAGGATTAAGGCTCATTATATTCTGTATTTTGATCGTGTTAATATTTAAGCAAAAGAATGAAAGATAAAAAGAACTAGTAAGTACGCAATAAACTAAAATGTCAGAACGTATGTGTGCAGTGCAGCATTGCCTGAATCTGATTTAGTTACCTGACTACATCTTGCAGGACCTGTTCAGGGTCTTGCCCAGATGCCGTCGCGGCGTCGATTGGAAATGGAGAAGCGATGGGCAGGTGCAAAAAGGATGTGAAACATAACATAAGAAAGGCCATTGTTGTTGATGACACAATAAGAAGTCCTCGAGTTGAAGACATGAATTGCAGCAGTTGTTCATCTGTGAACTTTATATATATAGATAGATAGTGAAAAAAGAAGGCCACCATCAGTATTTTTTTTTGTTCATAACTAACTGGGACAGAATATATTTATTAAGGGTATAACTATTTACTCGAATTACCTGATTCGCTTTTGATTAAGGTTTCTATATCCACGAACTATTGATATATGGCGTTTCTTACAGCGAAACTGTACTAAACTGTTGCCAATTTGGCTGTAAGAAATGTCAAGCTCAATAATACTGACCAGACATAGTAGATAGATATTAAGCGAGAACAATTAGGCATGAGATCCATAATTCCAAAGACGGTTTGTCTTCCCACACAAAAAAGGTATGCCATAATGGGAAATTTGAAGATAACGACGTAAGAATTATTTGATACAAATATTAACGGTTAATATTTTAAAAATTAGAAAAGAATGATGTGAAATGGGTATCTTGACTATGGAACGATAAAATCATTGAGTTGCACATTCAATCCAAAAGCTTAAACTGATAGAAAGAGGTGAACAATTCACTTATACTTCAACACTCCCACTCATGTGAAAGCTTTAAGCCTTAGAAACGAAATAGCAGTGAGCAATAATTATTTTATTTAATTGTGATGGTCAAGATTTGAATTTGTGACCTCTGGCTTCGATACATCATTGAATTCTGATACAGAATCAATAACAAAAGTGTATATAGAAGTTTTTTTTGGATTCTTTTATAATGATATATGTTAGGTAATATAGTTTAGGTTCAGGAATCTTATTTGTAATAATAGTGGAGGTAGTGGAGGTGCATAATTTAGATACATAGTTAGGGAGATACTTTATATTATTTTCCATAATGACATATGTGAGTAGTTTGGAGGTTACTTTTGGTTATTTATCTTATTTGGAAATAAAATACTTCCGTAAAGTATAACTCATTATTCTGAAAATAATATATACTTTACATAGTACTTGTAATCAACTCATGATCCTACATGAGCAAGAAGTTACAAGGATACAAGTATTCAAACTTTCAAAGTCTATGGATAAATTTGAGACCCGCATATAATTGATTAAATTACTTATCTTGGCTTCCCCTCTTAAACCTTTGATTAGTTTAAGAAATATTCTAGTACTTATGTCTCTTATAAAATTGGTAGCCCATGCATCACCACGGTTGACGGATTAGTAACAAATGGGTAATTTAGATGTATATATTTACAGGGCTAATTTAGAAGCAAGAAGATTTTTGCCTTTTCTATGGACATTTCTAGGTTTTCTCTAGTTCTTTAGCATGCCTTGTTGAAATTTGTGCAAAGACGATAGGATTAGTCGAAGCTAATATAATGCACAGACATTCGGGATTAGATAAGGCACTCTCTATAACATCACTATTGGTACCCCTCTCTGGGTGGGGCCCACCATTTTCTGTTACATACTGTCACAATGCGGGCTTTATATATATATATATATATATATATATATATATATATATATATATATATATATATAGGAAAAGTATACTCTATAACTAGTTACAAAATAAGTTATTTTGTAGCCACCTCTATTTACGATAATTTTATATACTAATTTACGACAATGTCAGTATATACTTACGATAGTTGAATTACTATAACACATGGAGATATTTACCATAATATTATAGTAAATCACATAGTAAAGAGTTACTATAATCTCGTAAATTAGCATAGTAATTATCGTAACTCAAAGTGGCTACAGAATAAGTTTTATATATATATATATATATATATATATATATATATATATATATATATATATATATATATATATATATATATATATATATATATATATATATATATATATATATATATATAGAACTACTACCCTATAGCTGGCTACAGAATAACTTATTCTGTAGCCACTTGGAGTTACGATAATTGCTATGCTAATTTACGAGATTATAGTAACTCCTTACTATGTGATTTACTATAAAATTATGGTAAATATTCCCATGTATTATAGTAATTTAACTATCGTAAATATATACTGACATTGTCGTAAATTAGTATATAAAATTATCGTAAATAGAGGTGGCTACAAAATAACTTATTTTGTAGCTAGCTATAGAGTATACTCTCCCTATATATATATATATATATATATATATATATATATATATATATATATATATATATATATATATATATATATATATATATATATATCGACACGCTGAGGCAATATAGCAGGTTCAGTGACTAACATCAAACGCAATCTTGCTTTGGAGGTCGGAGGTTTTCATTGGTCAAAGCAAATTTTGGAGTAGGGCTAATTACTTCCTACTTCGTTCATTTGTAAATGTGCAGCGTTTTGGACAACAAAAACGATCTCCTATATGCAAATTTTACTACTACCTAATGTATTTTTTAAGACGATAACTAATAAAGCTTATAAAATAAAACTGTTAGCAAGGCCGTTGTGATGCACCGCTCCAAAAAGTCAGTAGCTATGTCAAGCAAGCCCGGCACTCACCTTTCTGAGATTTGCACAACAAAAGGAACCTAATAAATCCACAAAAGAAAAGAAAAGAATGCCATTAAGCAGAACAGACGACCATTTGTTATGTCGCCAATGGGCTATCAATATCTAACAGTAACAAATGCAAGCCTTGCTGCTAAGAATTACAAGCATCATTTGCTGTTTCCTGTACTGTACATGCTGTGCCGCAGTCAACATTGGACTCGTATTGCTCTTGCACAGTGACCAAAAAGAATACCACCCAAGATTTTATACCAAAAATGAGCAGCAAGGAACTGCACTTTTGCAGTGCCAAGCTGCATATGGAAAAAAAAAATCATCAAACCGTGATGAACAGTGAAATAATCTATATTACGTATTGGTAAAAAAATCATAACTCATAGGTTTCATGCTGCTGTCCTTCGGACATCGTAGACGCTGTTATGGCTACATTGTCAGTTAGTGCAGAAAGCATTTCATCCTATTCTCCTTTTGGTATTTGAGCACTGCTTCAACAGGGGTGTGTTGAGTCATCATAGAAACAGCATTTAAGCAAAACCCATGAAATCTGTGGTTCAAATGCCCAAAAATGAGTGTTTGGTGCATTTCATGTCCTATTAATTAGTGAATATTGCATTCGGTCGTGAACTTCTCTCCATTAGTCATGTACCTCCGCCAGTAGCTCTTATAAGTTATAATCATGCAGCCCCAAGTCAAGCCAAGGTTTCATAACACCATTATACTGCAGAGTAGCAGCCTTTTCTATATTGACATAACTGATTCCACAATCATGTCCAAGGCCTGATTGAACCCATGAATCTTCCAAAGGATATACTAGAACTTGAAAGGCAAGTAAACTTGCAGCGAGTGCTTGCGGTCGCTGTGATTTCAGGCTGTTCTTTCGCAACTGCAAAAAAGCGAAGTTAATAGATCACATGGCAGCTGCCTTTTAGACATAAGATAAGGAAATTATAGCAAAAGGATAGGACTAGGGGATACTACATGGAAGCCACAGATTTTCATGAGACAGCAATTGATAATTCAATGTGAATGGTGAGTTCTACTGACCTTTTGGAGCCATTAATCATACAGACTGGTAATGCCGGTGTCCCTCCATTTATCCAATTCAATGACATTCAGGCCAGACAACCACACACAAGAAATAGCATTGACATTATGGTCTGCTATGGTTTCAACTGCCCGAATCTCACTTCACCAGAACTGGACAGCGCCAATCACTTTACTACCCATATCAAGGTTCCACAAAGATAACAAACCTTTCTGCACAATCAAATCATCGTCCAGAACAACTACTCTGTTCAAGGTAGGGAGGTCAGGCAAGAGGAAACTTGAATGGCCGAAAATAGATATGTACTCAGTTTTCATCTGCCTCTGGGAAGGTTCAGAATGATTAAGAATTGTGACACGAAATTCCTCTGTAGGCCATAATTGTTGCATCTCAAGGGAATCTGCATCCTTAGAGAGCTTCTAGTTGTCCTCAATGTAAGTTAGACAAACAGTTGCCTCCAAGTATGAATATTCTACTGTCAATCTAATGTTCAAGCAATGGTGAGTTTTCGGCCTAGTCTGGACCCCAAGATGATATAGAAATGCACTCTGCCTTGTATGGAAATAAGCTTCATCTTCGGTTATATCAAGTAGCTGCCTAAGTTTCCGTTCAACATTCAAGCATCCTACTGGCTTGCTCAATTGTGTGCTCCATCTTCTCCAGCTTCTCTGCAAAACTGAAAAGAGTAACCCACCAGAAATATTTTGAGAATAGAATTAAAAAAAAGACAGTGTAGTGCATTATTTTATCACAATTAAGTCACAAGCATCATAATTGTGTATGCTCATCCTTTATTGCTTGAAGAAATGCAGACACAGAACTAAGACAAGAAACAAAGCCATGTTTATGGATTGCACTAGCCACATATAATTCATTTATTTAGTGCAAAAGGTTATATGCAAAACAAAGAAGAAACACATGATTTTAAAGCTAAGACGAGACTAACAATGGTGCAAGATCAGCATCTGTGATGGTGTCACTCACCATGCGTTCAAGTTCTTGGATGTTTTGCTTCAGTTCACATGTAAATCTTTCCGGTTGCTTCAATTTTGCAACACTAGGATAATGAGCTCTTGCCATAAAAAGTTGATCTTTAAGCCTCTTGACAATGGCATCCTTCATTACTTCCCTATGTTCAGTAGACCAGAGGCAGTAACTTCCATATTCATGTTCACAGGACTTGGTATTCTCCTCATGCACTGCCTCTTGACCATGGTTCTCTTTCCCATTAACAGTAGGATCCTGTCACAAAACAAATTAAGTTTCCTATGATAGAAAACCAAAAAAAAAACTTAAGACGACCCTGTTCTGAAAGCACAGATCCTCACAAGAGCACAGGAGTCATATCCTGCACCAACTTTGAAAACTGTGTGGCAATACTTGAACTAATTAAGATTGGCCTTCACAACAAGAGGTTTTCTAAATAACTAACAACGAATACATATACATATATCGTTAATTCGTTATGTTTAACTAATAAATATTGTAAAACATTATATGCAACACTAATTTCACTACTAAGGAATACTTTATCAATACGTCCTTAAATGTCTGAGTGGTACTACGACCTCCTTGTACATCTCCCAGGACCTAAAAAGCTCAGAGTCAATACAAAATTCTTCACTAACTTCTTTACCATGGAACTATGGGTAAATCTTATAGAAGGTGAAAAAAAAACATAAAGTAAAATCTTATAGAAGGTGAAAAAAAAACATACAGTATGTTTAAGGGAACACAATTGTACATTGCTTTGCACCACAACATGCATTGTTACCTGATTTAAAGTATTTACTACTTAGAAAGAAAACCATCTTACTAGCAGATGTGAATGTGCAAAATGTAGCCTATCAACTTTATTTGTAAAATCTCACTGGAAGTTCAACCCATTGAAGCAACGCACAAGATTATTACTGATGCCAAACTGAGGGACACCAATGTTCCTATCATCACATTTGTGTTTACTGTATATATTCATGAAAATTATTGACTGCGAAGCCCCAGTGATTAAATGGTCACGTCAACAGAAGCGCAACAAACTGAAGTCACCATTTTGGGCACCACAAGCCCTTGAGGCTACTAGGCTAATTTTTCAAATATGAAAAATGAAGAGTGCAGACTGCCGAATCCTAAAATGTAGGAAAAATAAAAGGTTGCAGTTACCTTTGATCTCCAGGACAAGTCCTTCAATTGATACCTTTTGGGAGTACAAGGTCCTGAAACACGACTGACTACAGTTCAATGGATGATAGCAATGTCTCGCTGTTTGTACTCCCCTAATGCTTACCTTTACTTTTGAAGGTGTCATTGTTTAGTCCAATTAAAGAGGAAGCAACTTAAGCTTTGCTTTTGATTTGATAGATCCTTATTACACTTTGATCTATAGACCACTCAGCCGAAATCCCATTAGATCCAGATACCTTGTTGGAAACATCCTGGATACACAGTCAGAAAAGAGAGGAGGTTAGTCAAGATTGAAAAGAAACCATCAGAAATTTCAGTACAGCAGGCTCCTGATGATGGTTTTAGCCTTTTATAGGTGAGCCAGGTAACGTCACTGTGACAAATTGATCCATCTAGCTAGATGGTTGTGCACAGTTTGCAGACTTGAGCAAAGTTTCATCACCAGCATTGGCCACACTGCACCACAACCAATTGATCTATTTTGATATCACTACTTAATACTGAAACAATATATTGTGTGAAACACTGTTAACTCAGAGGATATGTAAGAGTATGTGGTGTCCACTCTTCAAATTCAGCTATGGATTGACACAAAGGTGGCTACAGAAAATAGATAACAAGGCAAACCAAATTGTCTCCAAAAAAAGAGAAGGTACAGCAAGAGGGCATCTTGCCAGCAACAGCAATTTTGTGTACATTTTGTTAGACATAATCTGCTGATCCTCTCTTTACTTCTCTAGAGCAGTTAGGGGCAGGTGGAAGGTCAGCTCCTGCTGTCCATGACCTGACCACTGCAGCAAGTATGGCAATAGGCCATCTCTAGTACTGTAGTTGGTAGGAGTTGCATCATCCATAGTTGGTAGAAGATGATGTATACTTTGTACTAGAGTAGGTAGTGTTGTACCATAGTTGGTACATGTATGTTGTATATATACTTATGCAATACAATGAAAAAAGGCAGCTCTTGCCACCAACACTTGAGCCTCAGTTCAGGTTTCAGAATCTGAAACCGTGTGTGTGTGTGTGCAGAAGAAGAGCTCGGCTCTTCTTCTTCCTCAGTGTAGGGAGGAGTAGAGGGAAGGTGAGCAGGTGCTGCTCACCTGGGCATTAGGATTAGTGCCTTCACGTGGTATCAGAGCCGTACAAGTTGCTGGGCGTGATCGCCGGTGATGGACACTGCTGCAGCGGGCGCGGAGGGTGGTGCAGAGGCAGCTGCGGCGGCAGCTGCAGCAGCGGCCATGGAGAGGCAGCTGGCCTCGGCATCCCAGCCCGCAGTAGAGGTGCGCACGGTGAGGGAGGTCGGCGGGTCCAACACCTGGCCGATGCTCACCCGCACCAACTACGGCGAGTGGGCGGTCCACATGAAGTGGAAGCTGCGCGCGCGGCGGTGGTGGGCGGCGGTGGAGACCGGCAATGCCGGTGAAGATGCAGAGGTGGGCGTCATGGAGGCACTCATGGCATCCACACCGTCCGAGTTCCATGAGGCCATCGGGTCGAAGAACACGGCGAAGGAGGCATGGGACATGCTTGCGTCCTTCCGCCTCGGTTCGGACCGAGCCAAGAAGGCAAAGGCGCAGCAACTGCGCCGGGAGTTCGACGACCTCCGTTTCAAGCCCGGAGAGGCAGTGGAGGACTTCGCGCTTCGACTACAGTCGATCGCGAGCCAGCTGGCCACCTACGGCAAACCGGTCGATGACGAGGACGTCGTGGCCAAGCTGCTGCGCGTCGTGCCGGCGAAGTACGCGCAGCTTGCCTTGTCCATCGAGACGATGCTGGACTTGTCCACGCTGTCGCTCGAGGACGTCACCGGGCGGCTCCGCGCGGTGGAGGATCGCGCGCCGCCGGAGAAGGAGAAGCCCAAACTGCTGCTGACGGAGGAGGAGTGGTCGGCGCGGATGAAGGAGAAGCGCAAGACTGGGGAAGGCTCCAGTCGCGGTGGCGGTGACCGTGGCGGTGGCAACGGCGGAAAGCAGCGTGGCAAGGCACCGGCGGAGAAGAAGAAGGGGAAAAAGAAGTTCCCCGACCCCAATGCTTGCCGCAAGTGCGGCGAAGTAGGGCACTGGGCACGGGAGTGCCCAAACAAGAAGCCGGAGAGGAAGGAGGAGGCGCACCTTGCTCGGGACGACAGCGACGGCGAGCACGCGCTCCTGATGGGGGTGTTCTGCGCGGAAAACGGCGGAGCAAGGGCGGCGGAGCTGGAGCAGAGGTCTGCCCCGACGGCCGTTCACCTTGATGAGCCACGGGCGCAGGTCCTTTTGGGAGCTGCCGGAGACGACGCAGAGCCAAGGTGGTACCTCGACTCCGGGGCAAGCAACCACATGACAGGTTGCCGCGCCGTCTTCTCCGAGCTGGACGAGAAGCATGCCGGGAGCGTGAGGTTCGGCGATGGCTCCCGGGTGCAGATCCGAGGGCGCGGCACCGTGCTCTTCCGGTGCAAGAACGGTGACCACCGCGCGCTCACGGACGTCTACTACATCCCGGAGCTCCGATCAAGCATCGTCAGCCTAGGGCAGCTGGATGAACACGGTGCGGAGGTCTTGATCGGCAATGGGGTGCTGCGCATCAGGGACCAGGACGGCCGACTCCTAGCCAAGGTATCGAGGTCCCAAAACCGTCTCTACTTGCTGGATTTGAAGGTAGAGCAGCCGGTGTGCCTTGCGGCGTCATGCTCGGTGGAGCCGTGGCTGTGGCATGGTCGGTTCGGCCACCTGAGTTTCGACGCGCTCGGGCGACTTGGGAAGATGGTGACCGGGCTGCCGCAGATCAAGCACGCCGGCGAGCTTTGCGACAGCTGCCTGGCGGGGAAGCAGAGGCGGCTGCCGTTCCCCAAGGCGGCAAGGTTTCGTGCGGCTGATCCGCTCGAGCTGGTCCATGGGGACCTTTGCGGGCCGATCACGCCGGCGACACACGGCGGCCGGAGATACTTTCTCTTGCTCGTGGACGACTGCAGTCGCTACATGTGGCTGCAGCTCCTGACGAGCAAGAGCGACGCGGCGGACGCCATCAGGCGCTTCAAGGCGCGCGCGGAGGTGGAGTCCGGGAAGAAGCTGCGGGTGCTTCGGACGGATCGCGGCGGCGAATTCACGGCGGTGGAGTTCGCCACCTACTGTGCGGATGAGGGGGTCGGTCGTCACCACACCGCGCCCTACTCACCGCAGCAGAACGGCGTGGTGGAACGCCGAAATCAGACGATCGTCGGCATGGCACGCTCCATGATGAAGGCCAAGGGGATGTCGGCCGCGTTCTGGGGTGAGGCGGTCACGACGGCCGTTTTCATCCTCAACCGATCGCCGACAAAAGCGCTGAAGGGGATGACGCCGTACGAGGCGTGGTACGGGCGCAAGCCCAACGTCTCGTACCTACGCACCTTCGGCTGCATCGGGCACGTGAAGGCCACCAAGCCAGGCCTCGGCAAGCTGGAGGACAGAAGCACGCGCATGGTGTTCCTCGGCTATGAGGATGGATCGAAGGCATACCGCCTGTACGATCCGGTCGGCGGCAAGGTGGTGGTGTCTCGGGACGTGGTCTTCAACGAAGCTGCGGCATGGAGCTGGGACGGGCCAGAAGCAGAGGAAGGCCAAGGCAGCGGTGGACTCTGCAACACGTTTGTTGTGGAGAGACTTGTGATCCACAGCCATGGTGAGGCAGTGGAGCCGCCGGTGGCTGGTGAAGCGCAGGGGCCAGAGCCTGCGGTGGCAGAGGCAGAACAGCCGGCGACAGCAGAGGGGGAGCCGCTCAGCCCAGGCGGGGCTGGTCACTTGAGCTCGCCTGGGCCAATTGGGGAGCAATCTCCTGCTTCGCCCGAACTAGGAACGCCGGCGGCAGGGGCCACAATTGAGTACGCATCCCCACCGTCTGATGTCTCAGATTTCGTGGATGCGTTCCATGAAGGAGAGGAGGTCAGATTCCGGCGGGTGGACAATGTGGTCGGCGAGGCGACGGTGCCAGGACTGGCGGCGCGGATGCTCGATGACGCCGACCAGACACTACTTCTCATGAGCGCAGAAGAGCCAGCCACGTTTGCTGTCGCGGAGCGCGACGCGGCATGGCGAAAGGCAATGCTTGAAGAGATGAAGGCAATCGAGGACAACCACACCTGGGAGCTGGTCGATCCGCCGGCAACATGCCGGCCGATCGGGCTCAAGTGGGTGTTCAAGGTGAAGCGGGACGAGCGTGGCGCCGTTGTGAAGCACAAAGCGCGGCTCGTCGCCCGCGGCTTCGTCCAGCGAGAAGGAGTGGACTTCGAGGAGGTGTTCGCGCCGGTCGCTCGCATGGAGTCAGTCAGGCTCCTGCTCGCGCTTGCGGCGGCCAAGGATTGGCCGGTCCACCATCTCGACGTCAAGTCGGCATTCCTCAATGGAGACCTGGCCGAGACCGTCTTCGTCAAGCAGCCGCCGGGTTTCGTCGTCAAGGGAGCAGAGCGGAAGGTCTTGCGGCTGCGCAAGGCGCTCTACGGCCTGCGACAAGCTCCGCGGGCTTGGAACGCCAAGCTCGACGCCACCATGGCAGAGCTTGGGTTCATCCGGTGCGCCACAGAGCACGCCTTGTACACCCGCCGACGGGGGAAGGAGCATCTCATCGTCGGGGTGTACGTTGACGACCTCATTGTCACCGGAGCTCGAGCAGAAGACATTGGACGCTTTAAGGAGGAAATGGCGGCGCGTTTTCGGATGAGCGACCTAGGCGCTCTGTCCTACTACCTCGGCATCGAGGTGAGGCAGGGGAAGGACGTCATCAGGCTGGGGCAGCATGCTTATGCACTGAAGCTGCTCGAGCGGGCAGGCATGGCGGGCTGCAAGGCGGTAGCCACGCCAATGGAGGAGCGCATCAAGCTCTCGAAGCAGAGCACCGCGGCGAAGGTGGACGCCACTCTCTACCGGAGCATCGTCGGCGGGCTGCGCTGGCTCACGCACACGCGGCCAGACATCGCGTTCGCGGTGGGCTACGTGAGCCGTTTCATGGAGGATCCAAGGGAGGACCATTGGGCGGCAGTCAAGCGGCTGCTTCGCTACGTCCAAGGCACGGCGGAGTTGGGCATTGTCTTCCCCAAGCGCGGGGGCATCCAGCTCTCGGCGTTCAGCGAAGCACCGCCCAAGGCCTCGAAAGATGCAGCGCTGACGGTCTTCAGCGATGCGGACATGGCCGGCGACGTCGATGGGCGGCGGAGCACTTCAGGTGTCCTCGTCTTCCTCGGATCATCGCCAATTGCCTGGCAATCGTTGAAGCAAAAGATGGTGGCGCTGTCGACATGTGAGGCGGAGTATGTCGCAGCAGCCACGGCGGCATGCCAGGTGGTCTGGCTGCGGCGGCTGCTGGCAGAGCTCACCGGAGCTCAGGACCAGCCGCCGGCTCTCAAGGTGGACAATCAGCCAGCAATTGCGCTGGCAAAGAATCCAGTTCTCCATGACAGAAGCAAACACATAGATGTGAAGTTTCACTTTCTTCGTGATTGCGTCGATGGAGGGCAGCTCGTCATCGAGTTCGTCGACACCAGACGGCAGCTTGCTGATATCCTCACCAAGTCACTTGGCCGGTTGCGGTTTCAGGAACTGAGGAGGATGATTGGCATGGTTGAAGTCAAGTAGGGACAGCAGGATTAGGGGAAGATTGTTAGACATAATCTGCTGATCCTCTCTTTACTTCTCTAGAGCAGTTAGGGGCAGGTGGAAGGTCAGCTCCTGCTGTCCATGACCTGACCACTGCAGCAAGTATGGCAATAGGCCATCTCTAGTACTGTAGTTGGTAGGAGTTGCATCATCCATAGTTGGTAGAAGATGATGTATACTTTGTACTAGAGTAGGTAGTGTTGTACCATAGTTGGTACATGTATGTTGTATATATACTTATGCAATACAATGAAAAAAGGCAGCTCTTGCCACCAACACTTGAGCCTCAGTTCAGGTTTCAGAATCTGAAACCGTGTGTGTGTGTGTGCAGAAGAAGAGCTCGGCTCTTCTTCTTCCTCAGTGTAGGGAGGAGTAGAGGGAAGGTGAGCAGGTGCTGCTCACCTGGGCATTAGGATTAGTGCCTTCACATTTCATCAGAGGCATGGCATGTCAACTTATCAAGGCATGATGAAAGAAACAATTTTGGGTTGCCACCTACTCCAAGAATAGCAAACTGAGGCATGGCATGTCAAGGCATGATGAGAGAAACAATTTTGGGTTGCCACCTCCACCCACTCCAAGAATAGCAACTTGAGAATGGAGACGGAGGCGGTAGGTTGTTAAGCGTCACAGCACACACGCAGCAGCAGACGTCCGCACAACATGCGCTCGCACGAGGTGCATGAACGCACTAAATCAGCAGAGGCGAGTAGCTTAATTTCTCTCCGAAAGCAGCCAGCAAGAAAGGATTCAACTTGATTGCTGTCTCTCTGACATACTGTATAAAACACAAACAAAAATGCTCCATACTGCCGCACAATTACGGTTTCTGCCAGGACTAGCTACAGCATAGAATGTGAACGCATAAGCAGTGTAGCAGGCATGGATTGTAACCTTGAGCAGCTTGTGCTTCATGTCGCCCCCATTCTCCAGATGTTGCTTGCCACGCGCCCCAAGGCCGGCCAGCTCCTAGTAAGTAAAGCAACCCCAAGCACAAAGCAGGATTCAGGATTGTAATCCGAGAGGAATATGTAATTAATTACTTGCAATAAATTTCTGCACGGGGAGAGTGCCGAAATGTTGATACTATATCAAAAGAAAAGAAAAACTGACCCTTTATACCTTGTACAACCGCAAGATCAGGTTTCACAACCAGAACCAGAAGCAGTATCATCTTCTGTGCAAGAGCTTAAAACACTTTCCATTTCATTCTGAAGACTTGACGCTTCCTCCATGTTTCCCAATTTCTGGTATTTTCTTATCAGACAGTTGTAAACCGTCTTATCAGGAGTAATGCCAGCCCCAATCATTTCTGAAAGAACTCCTCTAGCTTCTTGCATCATATTCATATTACAGAAGCCCGAGATAAAACAAGTGTAGCAATAGAGATCAAGTTGCAAACCACTTTCAATCATCTTGGCCTTGAGTGCAAAGGCATCCTGGAGATTTCCCTGCTTCATGTACCCATCAATAAGAGATGTGTACACAACTTTGTCAAGAGACAAACCCTTGTCAACCATTTCATTCATCAAGTGCACAGCCTTATTCAAGGAACCAATCTTGCAAAAACCATCAATTAAGGCGGTGTAAGCTTGTACATTTGGATCCAGGCCTAACTCTCTCATTTTATTAAAATGGGAGATGGCCTCGGAGATTGATCCTGCTTTGCACAATCCATCAATTAATGCACAATAAGTAACAACATTTGGTTGGAACCCAGAATCCAGAATTTTGTGGAATAAGGCAACGGCCTCTGACTCTTTTCCTGCTTTAAAGAAGGCATCCATTATTGTCGTATAAATGACATTATTAGGTCTCAAACCACAGCCATCCATTTTATGTAATAGACTCTTAGCTTCATCCACCTTTTGAACTTTACAAAGACCCCAAATGAGAGTGCCATAGAGAGAGATATCCAGTTCCATTCCTTTATTCTTCATCTCATTCAACAAATCCAGAGCCCTCTCACTGTTCTTACTCATTAAGTGCCCATGGATCAGCGTAGTGTAGAGCAACTCGTTGGCTTTAACACCAGCTCTCTCCATCAGCCTCAAAACATTATCTGCTTCAGCAACCTTACCCTCTTTGCAAAGGCCATCGACCATAACAGTGTATGTCACCTCATTTGGCACCAACCCCTGATGCACCATTTCATCAAGCAACACAATGGCGTCACCTAGCCTCCCTGCCTTGCAAGTGCCATCGACCAATGAAGTATAAGTGAACTCATTTGGCATCATCCCCCTCACCCTCATCTGTGCAAACAGCTTCATTGCCTCCCGGACCAACCCTTCTTTGCAGAATGCATCGACAAAAGTGCTAAATGTAACCACATTTGCCATCACTCCCTGCCTCTTCATCTCCCCAAAATAGCTGAACGCCTTCTCCATCCTCCCGAATTTGGAAAAGCAATTGATCAATGCATTGTATGTCACAACATCAGCTGCACATCCAGACTTCCTCATCTCTGACACCAACTGCTCCACCTCCTCCAGCTCCCCGCATTTGCCGTACCCGTCAATCAAAGAATTGTATGTGACCACGTCCGGCGAGCAGCCCATCGCCTTCATCCTCACGAACAGTGCCCTCGCTTCCACAAGCTCTCCCTCCTTGCACAGAAAATCAATCACGATATTGAACGTGAACACGTTGGGCGCGGGCAGCTGGTCGAAGAGCCGCCTGACGAGCCCGCCTTGGCGGCTGCGGGCGAGGCGCAGGAGAATGTGGTTGCAGGTACGGGTGTTCGGGGGCACCCGCAGCTGCCGCACGCGGGCAAGGGCGCGGACGGCGTCGTCGAGGAGGCCGTGGTCGGCGAGCAGGGAGAGGAGGGTGTCGACGACGGACGGTAGCGCGCTGCGGCGGGGCCCCAGCGCGAGGGCCGCGCGGTGGAGAAGGTCGACGAGGGAGGCGGCGAGGTGGGGCCGGTGGCCAGCACCAAGCAGGCGGGAGAGGAGGCGGCGGGAGTGCGCGAAGAGGCGGGCGCGGGCAGCGAGGTGGGCGGCGAGGCAGACGTGCGCGGAGGAGGGGAGCGGGTGAGAGAGGAGGTGGTCAGGGGCGACGGCGTGGAGGGAGCGGAGGACGCGTAGGCGGTCGGAGATGGGAGTGGCGGCGGCGGCGGAGGCGGCGCTAGGGGCGGTGGAGAGGGCGGCGGCGATGGAGAGGCGCAGGAAGGTAGGGTTCCGGCGAGCGCAGAGGCGGAGGAGGTGGCGGCGGCGTAGGCGGAGGGATAGCATCGTTTGACCGCCTCCCTCCGGCGGCGGCGAGGGGGAGGGAATCAGGCCATGGAGAGTGTAGGGTTTTGAGTTGAGGGGTTTTGTTTCCCCATTTTTTGAAAAAAAAAAAGCTACATTTGGGGGTGTTTAGATAAAAAAAACTTTTAGAATTTGGCTACTGTAGCACTTTTGTTTGTATTTGGTAATTAGTGTCTAATCATGGACTAATTTGGCTCAAAAGATTCGTCTCGTAATTTACAATCAAACTGTGCAATTAGTTATTTTTTATCTATATTTAATACTTCATGCATGTGTTCAAAAATTCAATGTAATAGGATGAAAAGTAAAAATTTAGAATTTTAAAGGCATCTAAACAAGGCCGGTGTGTGTTTTTTCAAAGGAAATTATATTTGGTGTTGTCTTAGGGTGTGTTTAGTTCGCAAAAAGAAAATTTTCGGGTGTCACATCGGATGTTTCATGAGATGTCGAAAGAGTTTTTAGATACTAATAAAAAACTAATTACATAGCTCGCCTAGAAACTGCGAGACAAATTTATTAAGCTTAATTAATCTATCGTTAGCACATGTGAGTTACTGTAGCACTTAAGGCTAATCATGGACTAATTAGGCTTAAAAGCTTTGTCTCGTGATTTACAATCAAACTGTGCAATTAGTTTTTTCATCTATATTTAGTACTCCATGCATGTGTCAAACATTCGATGTGATGGGTGAACCCAAAAATTTTTAGGAACTAAACCCGGCCTTAGATCCAAGGAACAATGCTGATACTGCTATCAAAAACAGAGAGACTAGCTCTAGGACGTCCGAACACGGCGTCCGTTTCGACGCCCACGCCGGTTACCCGCTTATTTTCAATAACATACCCTCAGGGCACTTATGGATGTAGCTTCGTGCTCCACGCCTACTGCCTGTCCATGGATACAGCTTCGTGCTCTGCGTCGCCTCGTGCTTCGCGCCTGTTGCCCGTCCATGGATGCAGCTTCGTGCTTCCACGCCTGCTGCCACGCCCATAGATGCAGCTTTGTGCTCCGCGCCTGCTGCCGCACTGAAAGTCCCTAGTTTGGTTTTGGCTAATTGATGAAACCTAGGACTAACCTTTGTATCTAAGTGGATGATTTAGATAAAGGTGGTCATTGAATATGAGACATGACATTGACTCATATGACCAAAATGGTGAAAACCAAGATGAGGCTTGGCTCGATGGACCGGTTGTGAAGGTGAAGGGCTAGTCGAGGTTTCGAAGCGAAGGACCATGCGATGGTGAAGCTTGAGCAAGACTTGGCGCCGATGGACCGACGCAACGGTGAAGAGCAAGTGAAGTCAAGGTCGATGGATCGAGACGGTCATGTGATGATATGAAGTGGATCATATCATTTAGAGAAACAAAATGGGCTCAAGGCAAAGGTATAACCATAGGGTCATTTTGTTTTACACTCAAGACACCATAGAGGGTGTGAGTGGTTTAGGGTCGATAGCCGAACTATTAAGAGGGGAAGTCTTATCGGTTATTCGACGCACGGGTGCCACTAGGTGAATTCATGAAGTGCATTGCATGTAGGGCCTAGTGAGCTAACTAGAAAACCTTTGAAAATATTTGAGAAAAAGCTAACACACAAGCACATGAAGATGTACACTTGATGGTGTTGGCACATTTGCAAAGGAGAAGGTGTTGGAGTTGATTTTGATCAACTTGGAGAAGAGAGAGAGGTTTTTCGGTGTTCTTCGGACACTAGGATGGCCCTTGGAGTGGAATACTGCTTTGATCTATTGTGAATTGGATCAAGTGCTTTAGTGGGTTATGTAGCCCTCTGAGTAAGCTTTTCCAAAATGTCCAAGATCATCGAAATCGGAGTTCGGAGCTAAGAGATATCGCCGTTTTACCGAAGAGTGGTCTGTGACCGGACTCGTGACCACCGCGTCCGGTCAGTTTTGACCACCGCGTCCGGTCAGTGTCGACCACCGCGTCCGGTCAGTGTTTTTCGTGGGCGAAAATGACCGGACGCTGCAGCGAGTCCGGTCAGTGATGACCGGACGCGTCCGGTCACTTCGGGAGCTTGCTGGAACCTCTCTGTTCGCTGTTTCGCTGCGACCACCGCGTCCGGTCTCGTTAGTGACCACCGCGTCCGGTCAAAACAAGTTTATACGCGCGAAAACTAGCCGTTGGAGCACGCTACTGACCACCGCGTCCGGTCAATTTCGACCACCGCGTCCGGTCATCACGAAAATTGCTCAGTAGAGTAGCAACGGCTCTATTTGTATGGATGCTTATAAATACTCGTTGGCCGGCCCTTGGGGAGGCCTCTTGGTATTTCTAACACTCTTGTGCATCCTTTGAGCTAAAGCATCTCTTCCCACTCATCTCTCTTGCTTGATTGCAAATCAAAAGTGAGATTGAGTGATCCCAAAGTGCATTGCATAGCTTGAGGGCATCTAGTGGCACTTGTGGGTGGTTTAGCCGGTGGGTTTCTTGTTACTCTTGGAGAGTACCGCTCCTAGCCGGCTTGGAGATTGTTTGAGGCGTTGGCAAGAGAAGGTGACTGTTCTTGGCCACCTCCGGTTGATTGTGAGAGGTTCTTGTGCTTTTCTCGGCGGGACGCCAAAAGCAACTCTAGTGGAATGTGCGTGTCATTGAGTTACCTCACTTGAGAGTGGTGTCTTGCGGTGCCTTGCGGGGCGTGCCTTGAGGGGCAAGTGACTTAAGGGTCACACCAGAAAACCATCTAAGTGTTAGTCGACACAATCGGTGACGTAGCTTGTCGGTGCACAAGTGAACACCGGGTGAACAAAAATATTGTGTCTCTTGTCTCTCGGTGATTGGTCTCCATATTATGTTGTTGTCAATATTGATTGATTGTATATTATCTTGGTGATTGGCAACATCTTCACTCCACCATCGGTATAAGAATCACAATCCTCTCTCTTGCGCTTACTTTTACTAGATTATCTTGTGTAGCTCTAGTGTTAGCTTTGCTAGTAGTGTTGTTAGCTTGTTCTCTAGTGTAAAATTAGTGACATAGCTCTTGTGTGAACTAGAGATCTTAATCTACTAGACTTATGGATATGAGGCTTGCATCACAACCTTTGGCTAAGCAAAACTCGCTTTACGCTGTTTGTTGTTCTAACAAGTTTGCTTAGTGTCATTTGTAGAATTTTTTATAGGCTATTCACCCCCCTCTAGCCATCTAGGACCTTACAAGTGGTATCAGAGCCGTGGTCACCGTTTCAATCAAGGCTTAACATCCTTCGGTGTGAAAAATGGCTCAAATTGTGTTCAATCATATTGGGGGCAAGCCACCGTTCTTTGATGGTGTTAGTTCTTTTGCTCATTGAAAGAGAAAAATGATAATGTACCTTGGTTCTATTCATGAGAGAGTATTGTAAGTCACCGAGAATGATTTTGCTATCATTGATCCCGATCATCTCACCGATGAGGATAGAGCAAATAGAACATGCAATAGAATGGCTCTCAATACACTCTACAATGGTATTGACACAAAAGTGTTTGAGGGTATCAAGGATTTGGAATTGGCTAGTGAAGTATGGACAAGGTTGAGTGAGACATATGAAGGCACTAAGGTTGTGAAGAGTGCCAAGCTATATGGGCTCAAGAGTGAGTTTGAGAACTTCAAGAAAAAGGATGATGAAACAATCATTGAAATGTTTCATAGATTGCAAGTGATAGTCAATGATCTCAAGAGCTTAGGGCACAAGACTCAAGATCAAGATTTTTGTCACAAGTTCTTATTGAGCTTACCTAGAAGATTCAAGATGTTGATCATGATGTTGCAAAGAGATGGGCTTAAAGCAATGAAGCCTAATGATTTGCTTGGTGAAGTATTAACCTATGACAAATATGATCAAGATGTTGATGACAAGGAGAAGATGGAAGATGAGAAGAAGAAGAAGACCGTGGCATTCAAGGCCACCTCCTCCAAGGGCAAAGCTACCATCATTGAAGAAGAAGACAACAATGAAGATGGGGAATTTGAAATTGATGATGAGGCACTTGCTCTTGTAGTCAAGAAGATGGGTCACATGTTCATCAAGAGAAGAGGCTTTAAGAAGAGAAATGACAACTTCAAAAGAAATGAGCAACAAAGAAAGTGCTTCAATTGTGATAGCACCGAACACCTTCAAGCCGAATGTCCCTATGACAAGAAGAAGAACAACAAGAGGGACAAGTTCGAGAAGAAGAAGAGAGAAGCCAAGATGATATTTAAGAAAGGCAAAAATGATGCCTATGTGGTCACTTGGGAAAGTGATGATGAAGAAGAAGAAGAAGAATCATCCAACAAGGCTTTTGCTTCCATTGCTATCAACAAGAAGCCATCACTATTTGATTCATCCTCTTCATGCTTCATGGCCAAGGAAACTAAGGTATTATATGATGAGAGTGATAACGAAAGTGAAATGGAATATACTCATGATAGTGATAATGATAATGAAAATAATGATGATGAACCAACTAAAGAATAACTATATGACATGATGCAACAAACTAGAGACATAGCTATTGCCAAGGACAAGGAGTGTAAGAAGCTTTCAATGAAAGTAGCAATACTTGAGAAAGTCCTTAGTGAGCTTAAGACCACTCATGAGAGTCTAGTGGAAGACCATGAGGATCTTGGTAAGGCTCATTCCAAGCTTGAAAAGGCTCACTCATTGCTACTTGAGCAACAAGCAAAGAAGGAGGTTGTTGTATCATGTGATATAGGCGTTACATGTGATATAATTGATGAATCCTTTTATGAACCTATCATCATGTCAAATGCTAACCTTTCTTGTAGCTCTTCATCCACCACCACCAACTCTACCTCCACTACCAGTGATGGTTTCACTTGTGATGCCTCACTAATGGTTGAGAATGAGACTCTCAAGATAGAGGTGGATGAGCTCACTCACGCCCTAGGCAAGGCCTATGGTGGTGAGGCCCGCTTGCTTAAGTGCTTTGGTAGCCAAAGGTTCTCTCTTAATAAAGAGGGATTGGGCTACACCCCCAAGAAAGGCAAGTCGGCCTTTGCAACTCCAAAGCCTAGCTTTGTGAAGGGCAATGGTCGGTTTTGCAATAGATGCAAGCAAGTTGGGCATCTAGAGCATAATTGCAATAAAAAGAACCAAAGCAAGAACCTTGTTAACGCTATACCTTTTGATTCTTGCTATGTGCTTACTAAGAGTGTGAAGGGTGTGCAAGCTAAGTTTATTGGTATGCCAATTGTGGGTCCAAAGAAGAAGGCTATTTGGGTAACAAAGAGCTTAGTTACTAACTGAAAGGTCCAAATAGGCTAGAAGGGGGGTGAATAGCCTAACAAAAACTTCTACACAAAAAACTTGACCACAAGTTAGTACGAAAGGTAGCGAAGCACAAAGCACTAGCTCTAACTAATTAAGCAAGCCACCTACACAATTCTAGTACAAGGCTATCCACTAAACACAACAACAACAACAAGCTAGAAACGAGAAGTAATACGAGAGAAGAGCTTCGAGTGATTATACCGCCGTGTAGAGAAGTACCAATCAATCAATCACACAAGAGAAATCCTCGGGAAGAGAATGACACAAGAATTTATCCCGAGGTTCACTTGCTTCCTGGCAAGCTACTCCTCGTTGTGGCGATGCACCCACTTGTCGGTTCGCGAGCTAATCAACTATCAAGAGTTGAGCCCTCGGCGGGCGCCGCACAACCGCACACAAGATGGGGATCCTCCAAGCCACGAGTTCCACTAGAGTATCCAATTTGCGAACTCCCGCGGGGAAGGATCAAGAGCCCCTTACAACACTTGGTGAAGGCTCCAACAATCTCCAATTGCGAGCTCAATCACCTCCGCTGCTCCAAGCCGTCTACCGTGTCGGGAAACACGGAAGAGTAACAAGAAATCCGCAGTAACTCGAAGATCAAGTGCCTCTAGAATGCAACTCTCAAGCAATGCACTTGAATCTCACTCAATCTCACTCAAGATGTGCAATCAATCAAAGAGATGAGTGGAGGGGTTGTTCTCTAGCTCAAAGGATGTCTCTATGTCTCAAAATGTGCAAGAGTTACCCTCAAACCCCGGCCACCATCTATTTATAACGAAGGGGTACGCAGCTAGCCGTTACAACCGACGCGGCAGAAATCGCGCTGACCGGACGCTCCGGTCAGGGTGACCGGACATGTCCGGTCACTACGCGACAGACGTGAACAGTGCGCGTCAGAACTAGCCGTTACCGTTAACCGGACGCGCTCGACCGAGCGACCGGACGCGCTGGTCACGACCGGACGCGCCGGTCCCGTGACCCACCGGACACGCCGGTCAACACCGAGCCGCGCACCGCGAAACAACGACCGGACGCGCTGAAGAACTGACCGGACGCCACAGTGCCCGCGTCCGGTGGGAGTCCAGTAAGCTCCCTGGACGACCGGACGCGTCCGGTCACCTATGACCGGACGCGCACCGCGTCCGGTGGTCCTCGTGAACCGCTGTTCGCCTGACCGGACGCGCCGGTCGCACAGTAACCGCGTCCGGTGCAGCGTCCGGTGCAGCGTCCGGTGCACGCAGTGACCTCCGTTCGCCTCCGTTTCTTTTCCAACTTTCGGCGCAATAGAAAATAGGCATTTCACTTCTCCAAAAAGCGCCGAATCCCGCCTCGCAAGCTTGGCGGGAGGGAGAGAGGAACCCAAACCCCTCTCTACTGCTTAAACTTCACTGCCTTCGCAAATGTGCCAACACCAACAAGTGATCACCACCTTGTGCTCGTGTGTTAGCATTTTCACAAACATTTTCTAAGGCGTTATGTTAGCTCTTTACTAGATCCTAAATGCATATGCTCAAGACATTGATCTAGTGGCACTTGATTTCCGAGCTAACCGTGATTGCCCCTCTTGATAGTCGGCTATGTATCCTAAACCCGGTCAATCACTTCTCTACTCATCTTAGACCGGCAAAAGGAAAACCCTATGATTATACCTTTGCCTTGCGCTCTTAGATCCTTCTCCTTCACTTGATCATCATGTCCATCATTTCATGTGCATCTCCACCATGATCATCATTTCGTGTCCATGCACCATTTCTTTGTGATCTTGTGGCCACAACTCCTTGCCACATCCACCTCCAACACATGTTGCTTATGCCTAGATTAATCACACTTGATACAATAGCATTAGCAACTTGGTGTCATTAATTACCAAAACCAAACTTGGGCTTTCAATCTCCCCCTTTTTGGTAATTGATGACAACCATCACAAAGATATGAAATGAAATCAATTTTCAATTTCGATAGTATTAGCTCCCCCTACATATGTGCTTCCATGAGTTTGGTTCAATTGTGCACATATGTATGGATTTGAATTTTGGGAGAGTTACTACTATCAAATTGATGCTAAGGTATATAGAATGGACCTTTGAAGCGTGATACCAATCGGAGTTGCCTTTATATACCATCCTTAGCATCGATGTAGCTAGACACCACTTGTAATTCATCACTTGTAAAGATCATAAACACTAAAGTACCCCGTGAGATCAACATTATAAGCAAAGGTGTCTAGATACCACTTAAAAAGCTACTCTTAACAAATCATCATTCAAGTTCTAATTCTAGCAATCACCAAACAAACATGAATAAGAATTTAAGCTTTGCAATGTAACAATTCATCATGTTAATGCGCATACAAATGCAACAAATAGTTCATGAGCTTGCTCCCCCCACTTGTGTGCTCAAATTTAATTGATTCCTTTCCAAAGTCTTATCTTATGCTTTCTCTCCCCCTTAGTAACTTTTTCTTTTTGTGACTTTTCTCTCCCCTCTTATTATATCTTTCTCCCCCTTTGTGACTTTTCTATCTTTGTGACTTTTCTCTCCCCCTTTGTCAACAATCACCAAAAAAGGTGCCAATTTTAGTGAGAGTTAAGTCAATCAAAAATGAGGGAGTCCAAATTATGGTTCAATCTAGATTACTTGCCTAGAATATGTAATTTGGTTTGATCCAAGGACAAGCTTATTCACACCTCATAAAGTATAAGGGTTATCTTGACCATGTTGAATTACACATCATGAGCTCATTTTCTAGATTCAACACTAGGGTTGCAAGCCCACAAACATGTCATATGCTACCACTAGATCAATCAAACATAGAAGCAATAGTGGTACCATATATACATTAAACTTATTTGATTTTCATGAATGAGCCTATTTGTCATGCAAATATGTCTATATGTTCTAAACATGTCCTTAGCAAAGTATGGATGATATGTCAAACAACTTTACCTTGCTATGTCGGAGGAGAGGCATGTCATATAATAATAATAATGTGGGGTTGCACTCATCTCAAGTTGGAGAAGTCAAGTATGTTCAATTCATTTTTCAACTTGTAAAATCTTTTCTCATCAAGTGGCTTTGTGAATATGTCGGCTAGTTGATCTTCGGTGCCAATGCTCTCAATGCAAATATCACCCTTTTGTTGATGGTCTCTTATGAAGTGATGCCTTATGTCAATGTGCTTTGTTCTTGAATGTTGAACCGGATTTTGAGTCATCTTGATAGCACTTTCATTGTCACAAAACAATGGCACATTCTTGAACTTGATTCCAAAGTCATTCAAGGTGGCCTTCATCCAAAGCAATTGTGCACAACAACTACCGGCACTAATGTATTCGGCCTCGGCGGTAGATAGTGCAACACTATTTTGTTTCTTTGATGACCATGAAACAAGAGACCTTCCAAGCAATTGACAAGTGCCACTTGTGCTCATTCTATCAATCTTGCATCCACCATAGTCGGAGTCCGAATATCCAATCAACTCAAAATTAGACCCCTTTGGAAACCATAATCCAACATCATGAGTGCCCTTAAGATATCTCAATATCCTCTTGATTGCTTTCAAGTGACTTTCTCTAGGTGAAGCTTGATATCTTGCACACTTGCACACACTAAACATCACATCCGGCCTAGAAGCGGTGACATAGAGCAAACTTCCAATCATAGACCGGTATTGCTTTTGATCTACCATGTTACCACTATCATCAATACCCACTTGATCATTTGTGCCCATTGGTGTACTCATTGACTTAGCATCTTGCAATCCAAACTTCTTGATCATGTCCTTGATGTACTTGCCTTGACTTACAAAAGTGCCATTCTTCATTTGCTTGATTTGAAGTCCAAGGAAGTAACTAAG
This sequence comes from Saccharum spontaneum, assembly GCA_022457205.1. Taxonomy (NCBI): domain Eukaryota; kingdom Viridiplantae; phylum Streptophyta; class Magnoliopsida; order Poales; family Poaceae; genus Saccharum; species Saccharum spontaneum. The sequence continues at coordinate 5,000,508 of CM039609.1, read as the reverse complement.
CTCTCCAATCATAGACATCTCAAACTCATTTGCCATCATATTTCCAAATTCTTCACAAAAATCTTGATTGGTTGATCCAAAGATAATGTCATCCACATAGATTTGCAACACAAACAAGTCATTTCCAATTTTCTTGGTGAAGAGAGTGGTGTCAACCTTTCCCATCTTGAACCCTTTAGAGAGAAGAAAATCCCTCAATCTCTCATACCATGCTCTAGGTGCTTGTTTCAAACCATACAATGCCTTCTTGAGCTTGTAAACATGGTTGGGCTTCTTGTCATCTTCAAAACCGGGAGGTTGCTCAACATAAACTTCTTCATTGATGTAACCATTAAGAAATGCACTCTTGACATCCATTTGATAGAGCTTGATGTTGTGTGCACAAGCATATGCTAATAAGATTCTAATAGCCTCCAATCTTGCAACCGGTGCATATGTTTCTCCAAAGTCAAGACCCTCAACTTGAGTGTATCCTTGTGCTACTAATCTTGCTTTGTTCCTCACAACCATTCCATCTTGATCTTGCTTATTTTTAAAGACCCACTTGGTGCCAATTACATTGTATTTCTTTGGTCTTTCCACAAGCTCCCAAACTTGATTTCTAGCAAAGTTGTTTAGTTCTTCATGCATGGCATTTACCCAATCGGAATCCTTCAAAGCATCTTCTATTTTCTTAGGTTCTTCAAGTGACACGAATGAGTAGTGCTCATAAAAAGATGCTAATCTTGATCTAGTTTGAACACCACTTTGAATTCCACCAATGATTTGATCCAATGGATGATCTCTTGCAATACTAGTAGGTTGGAGTATTGGGAGTTGATTGCTTCCACTAGCTTGACCTTGATCTTGCACTTCATCATGAGAACCACCAGAGCTTGCTTGATTTGCATCAATTTGCACACTTTGGTTGATCACATGAATATCATCATCATCAACTTGCCTTGGCCTAACATCACCAATGTCCATGTTCTTCATTGCATTTGACAATTGATCTCCTCTCACATCATCAAGGTTTTGAGCTTCATTTTGAGACCCTTGGGTTTCATCAAACTCAACATCATGAACTTCTTCCAAGGTGCCTTTTGTGAGATTCCAAACTCTATATGCTTTGCTTGTGGTAGAATAACCAAGTAAGAACCCTTCATCACATTTCTTTTCAAACTTGCTCAATCTAGTGCCTTTCTTGAGAATATAGCATTTGCAACCAAACACTCTAAAGTATGCAATGTTGGGCTTTCTTCCATTCAATAGCTCATATGGTGTCTTTCCAAGCTTTCCATGGCAATAGAGACGGTTGCTACAATAGCAAGCCGTGTTAATGGCTTCACTCCAAAATGAATGACTCACATTGTATTCACTAAGCATTGATCTAGCCATGTCAATCAAAGTTCTATTCTTTCTTTCAACTACACCATTAGATTGAGGAGTGTATGTTGGTGAGAATTGATGTCCAATACCAAGATCATCACATAAATCTTCAATTCTTGTGTTCTTGAACTCACTACCATTGTCACTTCTAATCTTCTTGATGGTAGTCTCAAACTCATTTTGCACTCTCTTGACAAAAGACTTGAATAGATCATAAACATCACTCTTGTCATAGAGAAAGAACACCCAAGTGTATCTAGTATAGTCATCAACAATCACAAAACCATACTTGTTTCCACCAATACTAGTGTATGTTGTTGGCCCAAACAAGTCCATGTGCAATAGCTCAAATGCCTTTGATGTACTCATTTCACTCTTACTAGGATGTTTATTTCCAACTTGTTTGCCGGCTTGACAAGCACTACAAGGTTTAACCTTCTCAAAGGTGACATCCTTCAAGCCTCTAACTAAGTCATGCCTCAAAAGTTTGTTCAATTGTTTCATTCCAACATGACCAAGCCTTCTATGCCATAACCAACCCATACTAGATTTGCTAAGCAAGCATGATGTCAATTGTGTCTCACTATCATTGAAGTCAACCAAGTATAAGCTACCATGTCTAAATCCTTTGAATATCAAGTTTGATCCATCCACACTTATGACTTCAACATCATCACTACCAAATATGCACTTGAAGCCAAGATCACAAAGTTGTGCCACCGACAAAAGATTGAAATCCAAGCTCTCAACTAGCAATACATTTGATATGCTCATGTCATTTGAGATAGCAATTTTACCAAGCCCCTTGACCTTGCCTTTCTTGTTGTTACCGAAAGTGATAGCATCAAAACCACCATTTTGACTAGTATCAATTGATTTGAACATACAAGAATCCCCGGTCATATGTTGAGTGCACCCACTATCAAGCACCCAATGCCTTCCTCCGGCTTTGTAATTGACCTACAAGACAAGATCAATTCCTTTTAGGTACCCAAACTTGTTTGGGTCCTCCAAGGTTAGTGACCAAGCTCTTTGGTACCCAAATGGCTTTCTTCTTTGAGCCCATCCATGGTGCACCAATGAACTTAGCATGAACACTATTTGTACCCTTGGTAAGTATATAGAAGGAATCAAACTTAATTGAGGATACATTAGCATTTGATTTCTTGTTCATGCAATGTTGCTCTATGTGACCAACTTGCTTGCAACTTTTGCAATAGCTAACATTGTTCTTCACAAAACGAGTTTTGTGAGGAGCAAAAGCGGCCTTGCCTTTCTTGGGGTTATAGCCCAATCCCTCTTTGTAGAGAGAAGCTCTTTGGCTACCCAAGCACATAAGCAAGCGGTCCTCACCACCATAAGCCTTAGCTAAAGTGTGATTGAGCTCTTTTACCTCCATCTTGAGATTTTCATTCTCAACTATAAGTGTGGAGTCATAAGTGAAACCATCACTACTAGATGAGGATGATGTAGATGAGCTACATGAAGGGTTAGTGGGAGCAACAACAATAGGCTTATGACAAGATTCATCAATTATATCACAAGATATGCCTATGTTGCAAGTTTTAGCTTTCTCAACATTAGTTGGCATGTTTTCACATTTTTCAACTAGAGAGGAATGAGCTTCTTCAAGCTTAGTGTGAGACTTTTGAAGTTTCTTATGGTCTACCTTTAGACTCTCATAAGATGCTCTAAGCTCATCAAGTTCTTGCATAAGGTTTTTCTTTTCCTTAAGCAAGCCCTTGCATTCCTTTCTAGATTCTTTATAATGTTGAGTGCAATCTTCTAGCATAGTGATTAGTTCATCTTTAGTGAATTCTTCTTCATCACTATCACTATCACTATCACTAGCATTATCATGATCACTCTCATTATCGGATGATACCTTAGTGGCCTTAGCCATGAAGCACGATGGAGTGTCGAAGAGGGAGACCTTCTCTTGGATAGTAATGCTAGCATGTCCCTTCTTCTTGCTCTTGTAGTCATCCTCATCATCACTTGAGGAATCATCACTATCCCATGTAGCAACATGAGAATCATTCTTCTTCTTATGAGAACTCTCCTTCTTTTCTTGCTTCTTCTTTTGCTTCTTCCTTTCCTTCTTGATAGCATCTTCATCATCACTATCATAAGGACACTTTGCAATGAGATGGTCCTTGCTATGGCATCTAAAGCATCTCATGGTATGCTCATTCTTCTTAGATGTGTTCTTCCTCCTCCTTGCACGATAGCCCTTCTTCTTCATGAATTTGCCAAATTGCTTGACAAAGAGAGCCATCTTCTCATCAATGTCATCACTTTCACAAGAGCTTGAGTCTTCTTCACTTGATGATTCAATCTTGGATTTGCCCTTGGATGTGGTGGCTTTGAATGCCACACTCTTCTTCTTTTCATCATCTTTCTTCTCATTCTCCTTCTTCTTCTTCTTGACCAACTCATCCTTCTCATCATCTTCTCTATATGAATCATCGGTCATCACTTCTTGAAATATTTGTTGAGGAGTTGAATCCTTCAATGTAGTCCTCACTAGCACGGTGATCAATGTGTCAAATCTCTTAGGTAGGCTTCTTAGGAACTTCATAGAGAATTGATTGTCCTTCACTTCTTCTCCAAGTGCCTTGAGCTCATTTACAATGACTTGCAACCTATGAAACATCTCCGGTACACTCTCATCATCTTGCATCTTGAAGCTTGAAAATTTTTCTTGCAAGATATATGCTTTAGCGGTCTTTGTGCCTTCGGTGCCCTCAAATGTTTCTTCTAGCTTGGCCCAAGCATCATGTGCAACTTCTATGTTCTTCACTTGCTCAAATGTCTTATCATCTAATGCCTCATGAAGAGCACTAATGGCAATATCATTGCATTGGAGCTTCTTCTCTTCCACCGGTGTAGGTGCCTCCGGATTAGCAACCTCAAATTTTGTTTCGGTGACCTTCCACACTTCTCTATTGATTGACTTGAGGTGTACGGTCATCTTAACCTTCCAATATGCATAATTTGTGCCATCAAAGTGAGGTGCCTTCTTTGTGTTGTTGATGTGCAAACTTATTTGAGCCATTTCTTCTTCACCGTAGGTTGTTAAGCCTCAAATAAACGGTGCCTCGGCTCCGATACCACTTGAAAGGTCCAAATAGGCTAGAGGGGGGGTGAATAGCCTAACAAAAACTTCTACACAAAAAACTTGACCACAAGTTAGTACGAAAGGTGGCGAAGCACAAAGCACTAGCTCTAACTAATTAAGCAAGCCACCTACACAATTCTAGTACAAGGCTATCCACTAAACACAACAACAACAACAAGCTAGAAACGAGAAGTAATACGAGAGAAGAGCTTCGAGTGATTATACCGCCGTGTAGAGACGAGAAGTACCAATCAATCAATCACACAAGAGAAATCCTCGGGAAGAGAATGACACAAGAATTTATCCCGAGGTTCACTTGCTTCCCGGCAAGCTACTCCTCGTTGTGGCGATGCACCCACTTGTTGGTTCGCGAGCTAATCAACTATGAAGAGTTGAGCCCTCGGCGGGCGCCGCACAACCGCACACAAGATGGGGATCCTCCAAGCCACGAGTTCCACTAGAGTATCCAATTTACGAACTCCCGCGGGGAAGGATCAATAGCCCCTTACAACACTTGGTGAAGGCTCCAACAATCTCCAATTGCGAGCTCAATCACCTCCGCTGCTCCAAGCCGTCTACCGTGTCGGGAAACACGGAAGAGTAACAAGAAAGCCGCAGCAACTCGAAGATCAAGTGCCTCTAGAATGCAACTCTCAAGCAATGCACTTGAATCTCACTCAATCTCACTCAAGATGTGCAATCAATCAAAGAGATGAGTGGAGGGGTTGTTCTCTAGCTCAAAGGATGTCTCTATGTCTCAAAATGTGCAAGAGTTACCCTCAAACCCCGGCCACCATATATTTATAACGAAGGGGTACGCAGCTAGCCGTTACAACCGACGCGGCAGAAATCGCGCTGACCGGACGCTCCGGTCAGGGTGACCGGACGCGTCCGGTCACTACGCGACAGACGTGAACAGTGCGCGTCAGAACTAGCCGTTACCGTTAACCGGACGCGCTCGACCGAGCGACCGGACGCGCTGGTCACGACCGGACGCGCCGGTCCCGTGACCCACCGGACACGCCGGTCAACACCGAGCCGCGCACCGCGAAACAACGACCGGACGCGCTGAAGAACTGACCGGACGCCACAGTGCCCGCGTCCGGTGGGAGTCCAGTAAGCTCCCTGGACGACCGGACGCGTCCGGTCACCTATGACCGGACGCGCACCGCGTCCGGTGGTCCTCGTGAACCGCTGTTCGCCTGACCGGACGCGCCGGTCGCACAGTAACCGCGTCCGGTGCAGCGTCCGGTGCAGCGTCCGGTGCACGCAGTGACCTCCGTTCGCCTCCGTTTCTTTTCCAACTTTTGGCGCAATAGAAAATAGGCATTTCACTTCTCCAAAAAGCGCCGAATCCCGCCTCGCAAGCTCGGCGGGAGGGAGAGAGGAACCCAAACCCCTCTCTACTGCTTAAACTTCACCGCCTTCGCAAATGTGCCAACACCAACAAGTGATCACCACCTTGTGCTCGTGTGTTAGCATTTTCACAAACATTTTCTAAGGCGTTATGTTAGCTCTTTACTAGATCCTAAATGCATATGCTCAAGACATTGATCTAGTGGCACTTGATTTCCGAGCTAACCGTGATTGCCCCTCTTGATAGTCGGCTATGTATCCTAAACCCGGTCAATCACTTCTCTACTCATCTTAGACCGGCAAAAGGAAAACCCTATGATTATACCTTTGCCTTGCGCTCTTAGATCCTTCTCCTTCACTTGATCATCATGTCCATCATTTCATGTGCATCTCCACCATGATCATCATTTCGTGTCCATGCACCATTTCTTTGTGATCTTGTGGCCACAACTCCTTGCCACATCCACCTCCAACACATGTTGCTTATGCCTAGATTAATCACACTTGATACAATAGCATTAGCAACTTGGTGTCATTAATTACCAAAACCAAACTTTGGCTTTCACTAACCTACAAGGACCCAAGCAAAAGTGGGTACCTAAGCTTCATTGACTTGCTTGTAGGTCAATTACAAAGCCGGAGGAAGACATTGGATTATTGATAGTGGGTGCACTCAACACATGACCGGTACATCAAGAATGTTTGACTCAATCAATAACAATGATAGTGGTGTTGATTCTATCACATTTGGCAATAACAAGAAAGGCAAGGTTATTGGCTTGGGAAAGATTGCAATATCAAATGACATGAGTATCTCCAATGTGTTGCTAGTTGAAAGCTTGGATTTCAATCTTCTATCCGTGGCACAAATATGTGATCTAGGCTATAAATGCATTTTTGGGGTTGATGATGTGGAAGTTATTAGTGTGGATGGTTCAAATGTGGCATTCAAGGGTTTTAGATATGAGAATCTCTACCTAGTTGACTTCAATGCTAGAGAAACTTCTTTGACAACTTGCTTAATCTCCAAATCAAGCATGGGTTGGCTTTGGCATAGAAGGCTTGGTCATGTTGGCATGAAACAATTGAAGAAGCTTACAACTCACAATCTTGTCAATGGTTTGAAAGATGTTGAATTTGAGAAGAATAAACTTTGTAGTGCATGTCAAGCCAGGAAGCAAGTTGGAATCTCACATCCAAAGAAGAGTACAATGAGCACATGCAAAGCATTTGATTTGATGCACATGGATCTATTTGGACCAACAACATACACAAGCATAGGCGACAACAAGTATGGCTTTGTCATAGTGGATGATTTCACAAGATTCACATGGGTATTCTTTCTTAATGACAAAAGTGAAGTGTTTGACACCTTCAAGACATTTCTCACTAGAGTTCACAATGAGTTTGAGATTAGAATCAAGAAAGTGAGAAGTGACAATAGAAGTGAGTTCAAGAATACAATAATTGAAGAACTTTGTGATCACTATGGTATTAGACATCAATTCTCGGCCAAGTACACTCCACAATCAAACGGCCTAGTTGAGAGGAAGAATAGAACATTGCTTGATATGGCTAGATCAATGCTTCATGAGTACAATGTGAGTCAATCTTTTTGGGATGAAGCAATCAATACCTCTTGCTACTACATCAATAGACTATATTGTCATCCATTGCTAGAGAAGACCCCATATGAGCTACTTCATAGAAGAAAGCCCAATATTTCTTACTTTAGGGTGTTTGGTTGCAAATGCTATATCTTGAAGAAGGGCACTAGATTGGGGAAGTTTGACAAGAGATGTGATGAGGGGTTCCTACTTGGTTATTCAACTACAAGCAAAACTTATAGAGTTTGGAACAACTCAAGTGGCATTCTAGAAGAAGTCCATGATGTGCAATTTGATGAAACAATGGGTCACAAGATGAAGAAGAGAATCTAGATGATGTTGGTGGAACTCAATTAGTGGAAGCAATGAAGAACATGGACATTGAGGACATTAGAGCAAAGCAAGTAATTGATATTCAAGATGATGATAAAGATCAAGTGCTAAATTCTCCATTCAAGCTAGCTAGTGACTCTCAAGTGCAAGATCTTGGTGCTAGTTCATCTCATCGAGATACATCAAGTGATCAACCAAGCTCAAGCAATCAAGTGCAAGTACTCCAACCACAACATGTTGCAAGAGATCACCCCATTGATAGTGTTATTGGTGATATTAGAAGTGGTGTGCAAACAAGATCAAGATTGGCTATGTTTTGTGATCATGCATCATTTGTGTCAACCATAGAACCAAAGAAGATAGAAGAAGCTTTGAGGGATGCCAATTGGATCATGGCTATGCAAGAAGAGCTTAACAATTTCACAAGAAATGATGTTTGGGAGTTGGTAGAAAGGCCAAATGACTACAATGTGATTGGAACCAAGTGGGTGTTTAAAAACAAGCAAGATCAAGATGGCATTGTAGTGAGAAACAAAGCAAGACTAGTTACTCAAGGTTACACTCAAGTTGAAGGTCTTGACTATGATGAGACATATGCTCCCGTGGCAAGATTGGAGGCAATAAGGATTCTATTGCCATATGCTTGTGCACACAACATCAAACTATATCAAATGGATGTCAAAAGTGCATTTCTAAATGGGATTATCAATGAGTTAGTCTTTGTTGAGCAACCGCCCGGATTTGAAGATGATAAGAAACCCAACCATGTGTACAAGTTGAAGAAGGCTTTATATGGCTTAAAGCAAGCACCTAGAGCATGGTATGAGAGGCTAAGGGATTTCCTTCTCTCTAAGGGATTCTAGATGGGCAAGGTTGATACAACTCTATTCACCAAGAAGATTGGGAATGATCTATTCATAGTGCAAATATATGTTGATGACATCATCTTTAGATCAACCGATCAAGCTTATTGTGAAGAATTTGGTGCTATGATGGCCAAAGAGTTTGAAATATCTATGATTGGTGAACTTAGTTACTTCCTTAGTCTCCAAGTCAAGCAATTGAAGAATGGGACATTTGTGAGTCAAGGAAAATACATAAGGGATATGTTGAAGAAGTTTAGGATGCAAGATGCAAAGCCAATTTCAACTCCAATGGGTACAAATGGAAATTTGGATAGTGATCTTGATGGCAAAATGGTGAATCAAAAGGAATATCGGTCCTTGATTGGAAGTCTACTCTATGTCACCGCATCAAGGCCGGATGTCATGTTTAGTGTTTGCATGTGTGCTAGATATCAAGCCTCACCTAGAGAAAGTCATCTCACGGCCGCAAAGAGAATATTGAGGTACTTGAAGCAAACAAGAGATGTTGCACTATGCTATCCCAAGGGGTCAAAGTTTGAATTGATTGGATATTCGGACTCCGACTATGGGGGTTGCAAGATCAATAGAAAGAGCACAAGTGGCACATGTCAATTACTTGGAAGATCACTTGTGTCATGGTCCTCAAAGAAACAAAATAGTGTGACAATCTCTACCGCCGAAGCCGAATATGTGAGTGCGGGGAGTTGTTGTGCACAATTACTATGGATGAAATCAACTTTGAAGGATTATGGCCTCAACTTCAAGAATGTGCCATTGCTATATGATAATGAAAGTGCAATCAAGATGACACAAAACCCGGTTCAACATGGAAGAACAAAGCATATTGATATAAGGCATCATTTCATTAGAGATCATCAACAAAAGGGAGATATTGCCATTGAAAGTGTTGGCACCGATGATCAACTTGCCGATATTCTCACTAAGCCACTTGATGAAAAGAGGTTTTGCAAGCTAAGGAATGAATTGAACATTCTTGATTTCTCAAACATGAGTTGAATGCACCCCACCCACTTATTGACATGCCTCTCCTTCGACATTGCAAGGTAAAGTTGATTGACATGTCATTCATCCTATGCTAAGGACTTGCTAGAGCATGTAGACATATTAAGTGGTATGCATGAGCATTCATGACAAATCAAATGAATTTGATGGATATATGTTACCACTATTGCCTTTATGTTTGTTTTGATGTAGTGGTGGCATATGACATGTTTGTGAGCTTGCAAACCTAGTGTTGAATCTAGAAGATTTGCTATAAGTGTTTAATTCAACATAGGCAAGATAACCCTTATTAGGAGGTGTGAAGAAGCTTGTCTTTGGTTCAAATCGAATTAAATATCTTTGGCAAGTGTTCTAGGTTGAACCAAATTTGATAAATTTTAATCTACTCCATCAAACTTTTTTTCTTCTCTCCACAATTTGATCCCATTTTTGGGTAAGTTGTTGACAAAGGGGGAGAGAAAAAGATGATTCAACATGATAAAGGGGTAAATAAAATTTTTGATGCACACAAGTAGGGGGAGCAAGCTCATAAACAAAGTTGTTGCATTTGTTTGTGCATTTTCATATGACTTGCTCATTGCACATGTATTTAAATTCAATATACATGCTTGTGTGGTGCAATGCTAGTATAGATCTTGGATGATGAAATGATCTACTAGCATGCATAGGAATAGTTTACACGTGGTATCTAGACATGCCTAAAGTTTTTACAAGTGGTCCAAAAACCTTTACATATAATGTTGATCTCACGAGGTTCTTGAGTTTTGTTGGATATCTAGTTACTTCATGATGCTAAGGATGGTGTAAAAGGCAACTCCGATTGGTATCACACTTTAAAGGTCCATTTCTTACACCTTAGCATCATTTTGGTAGAATTACTCTCAACACTTCTATCCATGCATATGTGCAAAGCTTTCAATCCAAACTCTATGCACATATGTAGGGGGAGCTAATGCTACCAAAACCGAGCTTGTGATAATTGTCCAAATTTTACTTATGAGCAAAATGATTGGACAAGTATGACAAGTTCAAAACTTTTATTATCAAATCATCTTTGTAAGGGTTGTCATCAATTACCAAAAAGGGGGAGATTGAAAGTCCCTAGTTTGGTTTTGGCTAATTGATGAAACCTAGGACTAACCTTTGTATCTAAGTGGATGATTTAGATAAAGGTGGTCATTGAATATGAGACATGACATTGACTCATATGACCAAAATGGTGAAGACCAAGATGAGGCTTGGCTCGATGGACCGGTTGTGAAGGTGAAGGGCTAGTCGAGGTTTTGAAGCGAAGGACCATGCGATGATGAAGCTTGAGCAAGACTTGGCGCCGATGGACCGATGCAACGGTGAAGAGCAAGTGAAATCAAGGTCGATGGATCGAGACGGTCATGTGATGATATGAAGTGGATCATATCATTTGGAGAAACAAAATGGGCTCAAGGCAAAGGTATAACCATAGGGCCATTTTGTTTTACACTCAAGACACCATAGAGGGTGTGAGTGGTTTATGGTCGATAGTCGAACTATTAAGAGGGAAAGTCTTATCGGTTATTCGACGCACGGGTGCCACTAGGTGAATTCATGAAGTGCATTGCATGTAGGGCCTAGTGAGCTAACTAGAAAACCTTTGAAAATGTTTGAGAAAAAGCTAACACACAAGCACATGGAGATGTACACTTGATGGTGTTGGCACATTTGCAAAGGAGAAGGTGTTGGAGTTGATTTTGATCAACTTGGAGAAGAGAGAGAGGTTTTTCGGTGTTCTCCGGACACTAGGATGGCCCTTGGAGTGGAATACTGCTTTGATCCATTGTGAATTGGATCAAGTGCTTTAGTGGGTTATGTAGCCCTCTGAGTAAGCTTTCCAAAATGTCCAAGATCATCGAAATCGGAGTTCGGAGCTAAGAGATATCGCCGTTTTACCGAAGAGTGGTCTGTGACCGGACTCGTGACCACCGCGTCCGGTCAGTTTTGACCACCGCGTCCGGTCAGTGTCAACCACCGCGTCCGGTCAGTGTTTTTCGTGGGCGAAAATGACCGGACGCTGCAGCGAGTCCGGTCAGTGATGACCGGACGCGTCCGGTCACTTCGGGAGCTTGCTGGAACCTCTCTGTTCGCTGTTTCGCTGCGACCACCGCGTCCGGTCTCGTTAGTGACCACCGCGTCCGGTCAAAACAAGTTTATACGCGCGAAAACTAGCCGTTGGAGCACGCTACTGACCACCGCGTCCGGTCAGTTTCGACCACCGCGTCCGGTCATCACGAAAATTGCTCAGTGGAGTAGCAACGGCTCTATTTGTATGGGATGCTTATAAATACTCGTTGGCCGGCCCTTGGGGAGGCCTCTTGGTATTTCTAACACTCTTGTGCATCCTTTGAGCTAAAGCATCTCCTCCCACTCATCTCTCTTGCTTGATTGCAAATCAAAAGTGAGATTGAGTGATCCCAAAGTGCATTGCATAGCTTGAGGGCATCTAGTGGCACTTGTGGGTGGTTTAGCCGGTGGGTTTCTTGTTACTCTTGGAGAGTACCGCTCCTAGCCGGCTTGAAGATTGTTGGAGGCGTTGGCAAGAGAAGGTGATTGTTCTTGGCCACCTCCGGTTGATTGTGAGAGGTTCTTGTGCTTTTCTCGGCGGGACACCAAAAGCAACTCTAGTGGAATGCGCGTGTCATTGAGTTACCTCACTTGAGAGTGGTGTCTTGCGGTGCCTTGCGGGACGTGCCTTGAGGGGCAAGTGACTTGAGGGTCACACCGGGAAACCATCTAAGTGTTGGTCGACACAACCAGTGACGTAGCTTGTCGGTGCACAAGTGAACACCGGGTAAACAAAAATATTGTGTCTCTTGTCTCTCGGTGATTGGTCTCCATATTGTGTTGTTGTCAATATTGATTGATTGTATATTATCTTGGTGATTGGCAACATCTTCACTCCACCGTCGGTATAAGAATCACAATCCTCTCTCTTGCACTTACTTTTACTAGATTATCTTGTGTAGCTCTAGTGTTAGCTTTGCTAGTAGTGTTGTTAGCTTGTTCTCTAGTGTAAAATTAGTGACATAGCTCTTGTGTGAACTAGAGATCTTAATCTACTAGACTTGTGGATAGGAGGCTTGCATCACAACCCTTGGCTAAGCAAAACTCGCTTTACGCCATTTGTTATTCTAACAAGTTTGCTTAGTGTCATTTGTAGAATTTTTTATAGGCTATTCACCCCCCTCTAGCCATCTAGGACCTTACACGCACCCGCTTCGCTTCCTGCGTGAAACGCGGGAACCGCTGCGCCCGCAGGGACCACCTTCGCTTGCGCCCCTTTGTCATGCCTCCTTGTGAAACACTTACAACGTAAAAACATTTGCTATAATATACGTCTGAAACAAATAAAACATTTACAACATATGCTTGGAGTGTATGGGCACTGCAATATATGTAACATCCATAAAACATTTGCAACATACGTTTGAACCATTTAAAATATACACTTGCAACATACGTGTATAGCCAGTGCAATATATACAACGTCCTGATAAAACACTTACAACATACGTTTGAAATGGTTGAAACATTAGAAATATACACTTTGCAACATAAGTGCATAGTCATTGCAATATATACAACACCAGATCTAATCTTGCAACATCCAGATGAAACATATGCAATATACATCTGAAATGCATGAAACATGCGGATACAACATATGCTTATCTACTTGCTGCCCTCCAATTAGACGCTCATTGACGCGGAGCTTGGCGCCAACACGGAGCTCGATGCCACGACGCGAAGGTCGGGCCTTGGCTGTGCGCAGCGCAAGTTCGGATAGGAGGCGCGAGGTGCGGTGGAGTGCAGCGCAGGGCACAGGGCATAAGCAGCGCAAGGCACGGACGATGCGAGCAAGGCGAGAGCAGCATGTGGCACGAGGCACGAGGCGTGGGTGGGGGCACAAGGTGCGAGGCGCGAGGGCAGCGGGTCTGTCCTGGCCGGCCGAATGAACGCTCGATAGAGAACATTTTAATTGTTTTTTACAATTAATGTATTAATTGTGTTATCTATTTTGAAATGTATAGTCATTTTATTTATGTTATTATAATTTAGGTTTATATGATATAGCATACTCCCTCCGTTCCTAAATAACTGTTGTCATTGGTGTGCGTGTTGCAAATTTGACTTGATTTGTAGAAAATACATGCAACATTTGTATCTCCAAATAAATTTATTAAAAAAACTAGATTTTAAGATCTTTCTAATGTTACTAATTATGTATCATAAATATTAATATATTTTAATTTGTATTTAGTCAAAGTTGTTTCTCGATAAACGAAAACGGCAGATATTTAGGGACAGTGTCATAGCTCTAACTACAATATCCATACACGATTTAGAGTCTGACATAAAAGAAAGTGGCTGTAATCCTGATCTGCTTTCAATGAGCAACAATACCGCGTGGCTCCGCTGCTCGAACAGAGACGCATAATTTAGATTCAAATTTAGGGGTTATGTATTATACATAAGTTAGTTTTTTCTACGACAAAAGTGTATATAGAAGTATTTTTTATTATTTTATAATGATATATGTTAGGTAATAATTTAGGTTCAGGAATCTTATTTGTAATAATAATGGAGGTAGTGGAGGTGTGTAATTTAGATGCATAGTCAGGGAGATATTTCATTTTATTTTCTATAATGACATATATATGTGAGTAGTTTGGATGAAGATTAGGGGCTACTTTTGGTTATTTATTTTATTCAGCAATAAAATACTTTCATAAAATATAACTTGTTCTTTTGAAAATAATATATACTTTTACATGTTACTTGTCATCAAGCAAGAAATTACAAGGACACAAATGCTCAAAGTCTATGGTTAAATTTGAGACCCGCTTAACTAATTAAATTGCTTACATTGGTTTCCCTCTTAAAATTTTGATTAGTTCGGGGGCCAAATTTATCCATGAACTTTTGTAATACTTATGTCCCTTACAAAATTGGTAGCCATGCATCACCACTGTTGACAAATTAGGACTTGTTTGGTTCCCCTCCTCTAAACTTTAGAGCACTTTAGCTCACTTTTGAGATCTATAAAATTCTAATGTGAGGTGGACTAAAATTTAGAGCTAACTTTAAACCACTGTTTAGACATTTTAGCTCTAAAATTAAGGGCTCTAAAGTTTAGAGGAGGAATCCATACAGACCCTTAGCAAATGGGTGATTTAGATGTATATTTAAGGGGCTGCTCTACTATTTTTTATTGTGGTATTGGTATATATACGTTGGTAATTTAGAAGCAAGATGTTTGCCTTTTCTATGGACATTTCTAGGATTTCTCTAGTTTTATAGCGTGCCTGGTTGAAATTAGTATGAAGACAATAGGATTAGTCAAAGCTAAATATAATGGGCTTATACTCGGGACTAGAGAAGGCACTCTCAAACTTCACTATTGGTACCCCTCTCTCGGTGGGGGCCCACAATTTCTGTTACATATTGTCACAATCTAGGCTTGGACGTTGGAGGCTTCCATTGGTCAAAGCAAATTTTGGAGTAAAGCTATACGACGTTTTGGAGATGAAAAACGATCTCATGCAAATTTTACCACTACGTGTTATATTTATGAAGACGGTCGGTAACTAATAAAGCTTACAAAATAGAACTGTCAGCAAGGCCGATCCGATGCACCGCTCCAAGAAGTCTTATATGTAGCTATGTCAAGCAAGCATGGCACTCACCTTTCACCCAACCAACACAGCACAGGAAAAATGGAGCAGAATGCATTCTTAAAAACCTACCGTCATAACTCACAAGTCGTCCATCTGGCTGATGTGCAACTCGAAAATCAGACCTACGCATGAAGGCAACCAGATAGAAACCGTAAGAAGTTTTATCAAGGCTGTGTTCACTTCACATGCTAACTCAAAATATTTCCTCTTCCACCTATCACATCGAATCTTTAGACATGGAGCATTAAATATAGGTAAAAAAGATAACTAATTACATAGTTTGTCTGTAAATGTCGAGACGAATCTTTTGAGCCTAGTTAATTCATGATTGGACAAATTTTACCAAATAACAACGAAAGATGCTACAGTAAATTTTCAACCACTTTTCGCTAAGTGAACACACCCCAAGTACACAACATTTTCAGTTACAAAGTGTGCAGCCTCAGCCTCACGGGCCCACACACCAGTGGGCCCTTGCAACAGGGTGTGCCCAAAGCATCTCTCACTCGCAATTGAGTCATCAAATGGCTCCAGATAAAAGGGCAGGGGAGAACCGATTTGGTGAGTTCATTCATTCAACCGACCAGAGTACACAACTGTAAACAAGGGCAAAAACGTCTCCCAAATCCCAATGGACATTCAGCACCATCACGGAAAAGTGCCATGCCCGGTTAATTTGTAGGAGTACATATACACTACCACTCTGAATGATTTCGCCAACGTCGTAGGCTGGGGCTCCAGCTGGGCTGAGCCACCTGCAAAAGTTAAAAGAGCGAAACATGAATCATGGTAAAGCAATGCAGCTACATCAAAACTTTTACAAGAGCATGTATGCATTTAGTTCCAGAACTCTGCAGTGGCGAATGGGTGAAAAGACCAGTGCACGGTTCCAGGCCAAAGTCTATAATATTCAGGGTCATCAGGGACAAAAGGAACAGTAAAACAATGTCAAGGAAACAATAGCATGTGATTGACAGATAAGATTTATCCAGGCAAAATGCAATACTAGCAGCGAGAAGCAATTGATATGGCTGGATGATTGGCTTTATTAAATCTGGCTAGACTTAGAACAATGGCAAGGTTGTGAGCCTGATCGCACTTAAGTCTGGGCACAAAACCCGATACCCGAACCCCGAACCCGAAATACCCGCACCCGAACCCGAAATATCCGAACCCGCAGTACCCGAAATCTAATTCGGGTAGTGAATGCTATTACCCGAATTTATTTCGGGTAAATCGGGTAGTATGCCCCGGTACCCGATCTACCCGAATTTTCATTTTTTCAAATATGATGTTGTGCCCGCTGCTCAGATTTGAAGCATCATTTTTTATTGCACAGTATGGACGATGGATGGTCTATGGAGAACTGGAGCTTGATGCCTTGATTCCTGCCACCGGAGTACTGGACTGTCTGGAGCTGGAGTATGGAGAACTGGCGTCAACCATCACTCTGTTCTGTCTTAGTGTCTTCATCTAAACTCTAAATTAGTGCTTTTGTTGAATGTCGAGTATCAGTACCTTAAGTCTTGAACGTTTGAATCTGTTGGATGTCGTGGTTTGCAGTACTTGCTTGCATGTTGCATTCGCACAAGAGACAAGACTATTTAGTATTATTGTGTTGCAGTTTGGCACCTGTGGTTGAAAATTTTTATAAAAATCTGTCCAGTTCTAGTTCTTCGTAAAAATATGTGTTATTTGAGTGTTCACTGTCATTTTATATATTTCGGATAAATCGGGTAATACCCGAACCCGAACCCGAAATTACGGGTACCCGAAATTGCGGGTAGTGTTTTTTTTGTCTCTAATCGGGTAACAATTCTCGATACTCGAATTTTTCAAAACCCGAATTCGCACTCCATAGGAGGCTCTGATTATAATAACTCCCTTCTTGCTGAACTGCATGCAACAAACCAATTGACTAAACAGGTAAATAGCCATCGAGGCTAATCCACTCCCTACATTCACTCCCCATCTTTCCTATTATTCCTCCTAGCCAATTGACTGAAGAGCTAGTAAAATTGGCACGAGTCAAGCCGCCTGCTAACCATTTAAGTTGTGGACTTGGTCTTCTTCTACAACACTACCCCCCTCATGGAGAAACAGCTGGTCCTCGAGCTGGAATTTTGAGGGCGCCTCCTTGAAAGTGTCCAGAGCTTCCCAGGTTGCTTCAGCAGCTGGCCGGCCAACCCATTGAACTAGAAGTTCCCAGCAGCCACGGTTGAGGCGAGTGCGGACGATGGACTCCGGCGTTGGCTACACGGCCTTGTGACAGGGGAGGAAGAGGCACCACTGCTGCTGCTGGTGTCCCTACAAACTGCTTGAGGAACACCACATGGAAGACATCATGAAACTTTGCCTTGGGTAGCAGCTGAAGATGATACGCCACTGGGCCAACACACTCGACGACCTGATATGGGCCATAGTAGCGCGGTGACAGTTTGCCGCTGCTCTTGTTGGTGATGCCAGTAGCAACGCAATGGTGCAAATGGAGCCACGCCCAGTATCCACCAGTATCCAATGTTGAACTGGATGTCCCTATGACCAGCATCATACTGAAGCTTCATGTGGTCGCGAGCATGCAGCAGCCGCTCACGGATTTCAGCCAAGAAGGCATCGTGATCATGGAGCTGCTTGTCCAGTGTAGCAACGCGGGCGCCGGGTTGATAGCTGGCCATAGTGGGTGGCGCCTGGCCATAGACCACCTGGAAAGGAGTAGTGTGCAGTGTCGTCTGGTACGATGTGCTGTAGCAGTACTCAGCCCATGGCAGCTAATGCAACCAGCTGCGTGGCCGGTCGCCGGCAAGACACCGGAGGTAGATGCCAAGCACCCTATTGGTCACCTCCGACTGGCCGTCGGTCTGTGGGTGGAACGTGGAGCTGAGGCGGAGGTCCACCCCGGATAGAGCGAAGAGCTCTGTCCAGAATGTGCTGGTGAAGACTGGGTCGCGGTCGCTGACGATGGAGCAAGGGATGTCGTGGAGCCGAACGATGTGGTCGAAGAAGACATGCGCCACCATAGTCACCGTGTAGGGTTGGCCAAGAGCGATGAAGTGGGCGTACTTCGTTGACCGCTTCTCCAAGTATGAACACTCCATCGCTCTTGGCCACCCCTACACGGCGACTACGGTAGCACGCGTCTTCTTCGAACATCGTCAGTGACCGCGACCCGGTCTTCACTAGCACATTCTGGACAGATGATATAGCTGGATGATTGGCTTTATTAAATCTGGCTAGACTTAGAACAATGACAAGGTTGTGAGCCTGATCGCCCTCCCTAGGAGGCTCTGATCATAATAACTCACTTCTTGCTTAACCACTAAGCCCATGCGGGTTACAAGTAAATAGCCATCGAGGCTAATCCACTCCCTACAATCACTCCCCATCTTTCCTATTATTCCTCCTAGCCGATTGACTGAACTGCATGCAACAAACCAATTGACTGAACAGGTAAATAGCCATCGAGGCTAATCCACTCCCTACAATCACTCCCCATCTTTCCTATTATTCCTCCTAGCCAATTGACTGAACTGCATGCAACAAACTACCAAAATTGGCGCCAGTCAACTTTGTGTTGTGCCAGCGACCAAGCAAACTTGTAATGACAAAAGAAAATGATAATCTATCAGTAGAAACGATAGAATATTACCTTTATACTGCCATTTTCATCTCTATCTTCTGGTGAGGATCATAGCCAACCAGCTTGAAGTCTGATGCCATAAAAGAATCTATATCCTTCTTTGAAGGATTCATCTTTAAAATCTGCATATAACGCCCATATAGAGCTTAGCAGATATATATGCGCAGAATGCACACAAAAAGAAACATCAAACCATCTAGTTTGAACAAGCAGATTTCATCTTTTCAATAAAATAGTTCTGTTAGGAATGGCTCACAGGAAATGGTTTAGGCATCTTCTGAATTTGCTCCTCCAGAGCTCGAACATGAGTTCTATAGACATGAGCATCCCCTATGACATGGACAAAATCTCCAGGAGAAAGATCTTGCAACATAAAGACGACTGGTTAGAGTTGCAAAACACCCTGCTCTAGCTTCTATCAGTGATACAAAAGACATCAAAAAGAAACAAGGGGACAATATACAAGACGGCATCACAGCCTACTCTAGCTTCTATCAGTTAGATACAAACATCAAAAGAAAGAACAGGGAAACATACAAGATGGCATCGCAAATCCTTGCATCATATAAATTATTCAGAGTTACAACAACATCTAGAATATAGACCCAACACGTGTGTTGTTGCTACAAGTAAAAGGGAAAATCAAAGTGCACAATAAATGCATCCAAATGAAACTAATCTAAACTAGAATACTGTTATACAGTACAGCGGACAACCAAGAAGCTATGTATTAAGGTGTACAACAAGCTTAGTTGAAATATTACGGTTAAGGCATACAAGAACATACCACAAACTTGAGCAATCATGCACGTGAGAAGAGAATATGACGCAATGTTGAATGGAACACCAAGCCCCATGTCTGCAGAGCGTTGATACATCTGGCAGGATAGCTCCCCATTGTCCACATAAAACTGGATGATGTTGTAATGTAAGAGGTTGAATGCAAATGTTGTTAGTTGGCAAAGCTACCACAAATAAATATGCAAGACTCTTACAAATGTATTAGCAAGACACAGTTTATGTTCGCCAATCTACTTAATTTAAAAGTAGAACTAATTTTCAACTTACAATGGACTATTACAAGTGTGCACATCATGGACAAGTCAAAACAAAGCCAATAGTAAAAAAAAAAACTTAAATCAACCAGACAAATTACACTAACTTGTGCAAACATGTGGCAAGGAGGAAGAGCCATTTTCTTAAGATCTGAAGGATTCCACGCTGACAAAATTATTCGGCGATCATCAGGATTGTTCTTGATCTTGTCAATCACATCCATTAGCTGATCAAAACCTTTTCCAGTATAGTTAGCATGCATGTCCGTGTATCTGTCAAACAATCAATTTTTATCTGAAAGATGACAGAGCGAAAGAGCAAAGAGCAAGACAAGGAGAGGAGGGAGGGAGTGGAATGTAAGATTACTCGGCACCAAAGTGTCGCCATTGAAATCCATAAACTGGACCTAGATTGCCTTCCTCCCTGTGTGCCAAGCCAACACTAGAGAAGATGGCCAGGTGGATTAGGCATCAAGAACTGAAATATAAATTATTTGCAGCCTATATCCAAGATATACCTGTCAAGATACTCTCTTGAAGCATTACCATCCCAGATATGAATACCTTTCTCTTGCAAAACCTATGAATTGAAGGGAAAGGTTAGAAAACAAGAATTTTCAAGAAACAATTTTTAAGTGTCCTACTGCAACAAAATTGAAGAGGTTAGGCTGAATACCCCCACAAATGTAAGTCATTTCAGCCTCTTCAGTTTTATTGCATGAAGTCATACAATTTTGAGACAAAATTTCTTCCTACTGTATCATTGCGTAAATGGTAGTTTAATCAATGAATGGGCTCTCTTCCACGTCTACTCTTATCATATCAAATTAATACAATAAGAAACATAGCACACAAAAAATGAACAGCTTGTCTTACACTATTAATGGGTTAGGCTGTGTTGGAGTGTGATTGTATTAGGCCCATGAGGCTAGGCCCATGTGGCCCATGTATGGTACCTATAGCTACCCTTCTAGGGTTAGCCAATAATGAATGGAAAATCACTCTTCTACATGGTATCAGGCTAGGTGGCCTTCTTCTCTCCTGGGCGCCGCCGCCCCTGGGAACCTCCCCTGGCCGCCGGCCACCCTTCCCCATGGCTGGCCGCCAGCCACCTCCCCCTTCCCCCACCTCCTTCCAAGCCTTTCCCCTCCTCTCTTCTCCCTCCTGGGCTGCTATGGCCTCCTCCCGCCCCCTCCATCCAGGCGCGCCTCCCAGGGACGCCGGGCCGCCGCCCCTCTCTGGTGCGGGCGGCCAGCCCCTGCTCCAGCCAACTGGGGGCGCGCCGGCCCTGGGGGTGCGCCCGCCCCTGCTCCATCCCTCCTCTGGTGCTGCTGCAACTGGGGGTGCGGGCGGGATCTCTTCTTTCCTGGGGGTGCGCCCGCCCCTGCTCCATCCCTACCCTGGCGCTGCTGCTGCTGCAACTGGGGGTGCGGGCGGCATCTCTTCTGCTGCTGGCTCCGCCCAGACCAGCCTCCATCTCCCTGCAGCCGGTGCAGCAGCTCCTGGTGCCATCTTCCCCGCCCAGGCCCTCACCACAGCTGCTGACCCTGGCGCTGGGGGGGGGTTCTGAGGCTGGTACGGAGACCGGGGCCGCCGATGGTCACCTCCAGCAGCCTCTACTCCAGCCGCAGCTCCACCCGCAGCCCCTCCTCCAATCGCTGCCTGAGGGTCTCTTGGGCCCTGCCGGAGGTCGCCCCGTCCATGGCGTGGCTCGGCCCTCCGCCGCCCCCCACTGCAGCGCGTCTAGTGCCAGCTCTGCCCATGGGTCCGAGGCTTGGCCTTACGCCGCTGCTGCCCTTACTGCTGCCGCCCTTCCTGCAGCAGAGCCAGCAGCCGCGGACTTGGCCTACTCCTTCAGCACCACCGCCGGCCCTCCGCCCGCAGTTGCT
This sequence comes from Saccharum spontaneum, assembly GCA_022457205.1. Taxonomy (NCBI): domain Eukaryota; kingdom Viridiplantae; phylum Streptophyta; class Magnoliopsida; order Poales; family Poaceae; genus Saccharum; species Saccharum spontaneum. The sequence goes on along the minus strand of CM039609.1, from coordinate 4,978,542 downwards.
CCACCGCGTGCAGGTCCCGGCGTCCTTTGGCCGGATCTCGCCCATGCTTTTGCCCTGGCGGAGGGGGGATCTCCAACTCCGGTCCCTGCCACGGCCCTCCCAGCCATGGCTGGCTTCGCCTCGGGGGGTGCCCCTACCACCTGGCAAGCCATCGCCGGGGCTGCCGGTGCGGGGGGCCCAAGAGTCGCAAACCCTAGGGTTAACCCCACATCCCTGTGTCCTACACCTCCCTTGGCCTACTCCTTCAGCACTACCGCCAGACCTGATTGGATCGCCGACTCGGGCGCCACTTTCCACACCACGCCTGATGCGAGTCTACTTTCCTCTCTTCGTCCTCCCCACCCTTCCTGTCCCTCCTCCATCATGGTCGCCAATGGCACCTGCATTCCTGTCTCCTCTGTGGGCACTGCCAGTTCCCACGGCTCCTTTCATATTTCTGATGTTCTTGTGGCTCCCGGGATGGTTCACAACCTTCTCTCTATTCGCCGTTTCACCACTGATAACTCTTGTTCGGTTGAGTTTGACCCCTCTGGCCTCACCGTGCGGGATTTGGCCTCCCGGGCTCCTCTGCTCCGGTGTAACAGCACTGGGCCTCTCTACACCCTTCAGTTTCCGGCATCTGCTTCCCCTTCTTCGCCTTCCTCCGCCGCTTTCGCCGTCACTCCTTCCTCCACCACTTGGCACCGTCGCCTCGGCCATCCTGGCCGGGATGCCCTGATGCAGCTCCGTCGTAGTTCCGACATTCGGTGCTCTCAGGCTCACGATGATCACTTGTGTCAGGCGTGCCAGCTGGGCCGTCACGTTCGCCTTCCCTTTCAGTCCTCATCCTCACATGCCACTCGTGCATTTGATCTTATTCACTGCGACTTGTGGACTTCTCCTGTTCTTAGCATGTATGGCTATAAGTACTACTTGGTGGTGGTCGATGATTTCTCCCATTACTCCTGGACTTTTCCTCTGCGTGCCAAGTCCGAGGCTTTCCCCACGCTTAGCAACCTCTTTGCTTGGGTATCCACTCAGTTCGGCCTCACCATCAAGACTGTCCAGTGCGACAATGGCCGTGAGTTCGATAACTCAACCTCCCGTGCCTTCTTCCTTTCTTCCGGTGTCCACCTGCGCATGTCTTGTCCGTATACCTCCTCTCAAAACGGCAAGGCAGAGCGTATGATCCGCACCACGAACGACATCATGCGCACCCTTCTGCTCCAGGCATCCCTACCCGCTCGCTTCTGGGCTGAGTGTCTGCACACCTCCACCTATCTCCTTAACCGCCTTCCTTCTACTGCCTGCCCAGCTCCCACGCCTCACCACGCTCTTTTCGGTACCCCTCCTCGGTACGACCACCTTCGGGTCTTCGGGTGTGCGTGTTACCCTAACACCGCCGCCACCGCTCCTCATAAGCTGGCTCCCCGGTCGACCCTCTGTGTCTTTCTCGGATACTCTCCGGATCACAAGGGTTACCGATGCTTTGACCTTACCTCTCGCCGTGTCCTCATCTCTCGCCATGTCGTGTTTGATGAGTCGGCGTTCCCTTACTCCACCACCTCTCCACCCACACCTCCCGCTGACCCTGCGGAGGCTTCCTTCTTTCCCACTGACCCGGCGATTCCGCCACCCTTCTCCCCCTACCCTGCAGGTACTGCTCCGGCGCGCTTTCCAGGTGGTCCCGCGTCGCCCCAGGACCTTCCGGTGCCTGACACGGTCGAGGCAGCCCCGGAGCTTCCACCCTCGCTCCCTGTGGCTTCGCTGCCTCCCGTTGTGCCGGATGCTGCCGTTCCGATCGCGGGACCGCGTACACCGACCCCACCTCCTCCCGGGCGCTTCGGACTCGTCTACCAGCGCCGGCGGGAGCCGCGTCCGCCCTCACCTCCTCCCGGACGTTTCAGGATCGTCTACGAGCGCCGACGTGAGCTGGCTCCGCCGCTCTCGTCCCCAGCGCCGTCGTCGCCGGTGCTTGCTCCGCCGGCATCACCACGCTCTCGCGCCGACCCGCCGGTGTACCACCCACCTCTTCTTCACCGGGACCCTCGTCACACTCACCCGATGGTGACGAGGCAGGCATCTCGCCCGCAGGCCCTCACCGCCGCCGCCTGCGAGCCGGAGATCTCTCCGGTACCCTCTTCCGTTCGCGCGGCCTTGGCGGATCGTCACTGGCGCCGCGCGATGGACGAGGAGTACGCCGCCCTCCTCGCCAACCAGACGTGGGACCTCGTGCCTCGTCCGCCGGGTTCCAACATTGTCACCGGCAAGTGGATCTGGACGCACAAGAGGCGGGCTGATGGTTCCTTGGAGCGCTACAAGGCTCGCTGGGTCCTCCGTGGCTTCACTCAGCGGCCCGGCATTGACTATGCTGAGACGTTCAGTCCCGTGGTGAAGCCAGCTACAGTCCGCACCGTCCTCTCCCTGGCTCTCGAGCGCTCTTGGCATGTGCATCAGCTGGATGTCAAGAATGCCTTCCTTCATGGCACTCTGACTGAGACGGTCTACTGTAGTCAGCCGGCAGGTTTTGTGGATGGTTCTCGTCCTGACTTCGTCTGCCGGCTCAACAAATCTCTCTACGGGCTCAAGCAGGCACCCCGGGCTTGGTACTCTCGCTTCGCTACCTTCCTGCAGACTCTTGGGTTCACGGAGGCCAAGTCTGACACCTCCCTGTTCATATACCACTATGGGGGTGAGACTGCTTACCTGCTCCTCTATGTGGATGACATTGTTCTCACTGCCTCCAGCGACTCTCTGCTCCACCGCATCATTGCCTCACTCCAGAAGGAATTTGCTATGAAGGATCTTGGGGTGCTCCACCACTTCCTCGGCGTCACTGTTGAGCCCCGACCTTCTGGCCTGTTCCTCCACCAGCGGCAGTTCACTTGTGACATTCTGGAGCGAGCCGGGATGACCGCCTGTCAGTCCTGCTCTACACCTGTGGACACTCAGGGCAAGCTGTCAGAGGCTGGGGGTCCGATGCTTGGGCCAGCAGAGTCCACCGCCTACCGGAGTCTTGCAGGCGCGCTTCAGTACCTCACTTTCACACGGCCGGACATCACTTATGCCGTCCAGCAGCTCTGCCTGTACATGCATGCTCCGCGGGAGCCTCACCTGGCTGCTATGAAGCGGCTTCTCCGGTACCTCCGTGGCACCCTTGGCTACGGGCTGCTCCTCGGCCGGTCTTCCACTGCCGAGCTGGTTGTCTACACCGACGCTGACTGGGCGGGATGCCCGGACACCCGCAGGTCCACCTCTGGCTACGCTGTCTTCCTCGGCGGCAACTTGGTCTCTTGGTCGTCCAAGCGCCAGCCGGTGGTTTCACGCTCCAGTGCCGAGGCGGAGTACCGTGCCGTGGCCAACGGCGTGGCAGAGGCCGCCTGGCTCCGCCAGCTCCTGGCTGAGCTTCACCGCCCACTCGCCAGGAGCACGCTCGTCTACTGCGACAACGTCAGCGCGGTCTACCTCTCCACCAACCCCGTGCAGCACCAGAGGACCAAGCATGTGGAGATCGATCTACACTTCGTCCGCGACCGGGTGGCCATCGGCGACGTCCGGGTTCTTCACGTCCCGACCACCTCCCAGTTTGCGGACATCTTCACCAAAGACCTCCCTTCCTCGACCTTCTCCGAGTTTCGCTCCAGCCTCAACGTCTCCAGTGGCTAGTTGTGGCTGCGGGGGGGTCCTGTGTGTGTTGTGCTCTTACTTGTTTTCTTTCTTGTTCAGCCTTGAACTCCGCTACGTCGGTAGTTCAGACTGCGGGGGGGTGTTGGAGTGTGATTGTATTAGGCCCATGAGGCTAGGCCCATGTGGCCCATGTATGGTACCTATAGCTACCCTTCTAGGGTTAGCCAATAATGAATGGAAAATCACTCTTCTACAGGCTGCAGTAATATGATGTCAAAAAAGATAAATGGGGAAGAGAAGGCATTTGGTGATGAAATTAGTATTCAGGCAAGGGTGCAAAAGGAAGAAGAGATGAAAGTACCCAGAATTATTTCCTGCAAAGTTAGAAAAACTAAACAGTCTTGTGTTTATAATTGAAAGGAAAAACAAATGAAATAAAACTCTATAAAGGCACAGGCATCAACATAGCATTGTATTTGTTTGTATGGTTGTACCTAGACATAAGTTGCGCAAAAGGATAAGTACATTTCGTAAAATCCAACAAAGTGTCATAAGCATCATGGCATGTAGGCTGCAGGTATACATTAAGGCATAAATACCTACATTAAATCAAAATATTGGATAAATTTGGCTAAAATGATTTAATCATGTGCACCTTTGAATTCGTTGAGCCACTGATGAACCACAGGAGTTCTTCGACAACACCACGCCAAAATACCCTCTGTTAAAGAGCACATGTTATTGCATTAGTCATCAATAGTACCTAAATATGGTAACATAGTTACTCAAACTCTTTCTTTTGGACATTAGAATCCTGATGTTTAACAACTGGTGGTGGCCTTAAGGCTCTCTATCACCTGTTGAGGGGAATGCTTACAGGTAGTCAGGTATGATAAAAAGGAGTTATAAAATGATAGAATGATTGAACAGAATGTTGCACTGAATCCACTTATATTGTCATATGTGACTTGTAGATAACAATAAATAATGTGCACAAGAGCTCCATTAACACTACACACTGCAGGATTGAATTTAAAAACTCAGTCACCCATCTTAATAAGATAAGGGCTATAGCAATCTCATATAAATAATAATTAAATCATAGCAGATGATTCAATAAAAATGACAATTCAGAACCTCAGTTAAAAGCTTGGAACGTATGTGGGGATCATAAAGAAAACTAAACCAGCATCAACTTGATTGCCAATAATTGTAAACAACATAAAAAAGGCATAGTCCAAACTTGATAAACATACATTTCAAAAGTAACAAGCACAAAGCATTAAAGAAACACAATTTTATACAGTTAGACACTGATTTGCATGTGTTTCTTCTAACAAAACATTAAAAACTAAAGAAGTTTTTGCACATATTTGCAAATGCTGACTCAGGACTAGATCTGAAAATACAAGAATATATTTGCATACCTTTGTTGTCAGCAATGGGAAATTTTTCCTTAAGTTGAACCGCATCTAATAAGAAAATGAAAAAAAATTATTTTACTGGTTGATAAAAATGAATATTCAAAGTTAAGGAGAAATACCTGACACCCAAATTTTGACAATGTTCCAGTTCCTGTCCTGTCATTTTTCTGAGCACCATACCTTATAATGTCTTCAACAAGATTGAGATAGTGATACTCCTCATGGCAGTCAAATATCATCTTGGGGAGAAAAGAGAAATTCTCTGTTTCAAACTTGTCATTCTTGGTATTAACCTCAGTTGATTCCTTGCCATTTGAGTCATGGGTTTCTACCACCGATTTTCTAACACGAACAAAAGTCACAAAAGAATGCCTGATGTCATTCTCTACCACAGGGAAAGATGAATACCATGGCTGAAACACCGAGAAGTCAACTGGAGGGATGAAAGTGTCACACTCGATGCTCGACTGAATGTCAGTTAGATGGATGGCCTCACATGCAGGTCCATTAAGATTTTCCCTACATAAAATGATAAAAACATTGCAGAAGGGTGAATGGAATTGCAACACAGTTACCACTTACCACAAAAACAGAATGCAAGTACAATCTTTTGTTTCAAAAGATAAGAACTCACCTCAGTACCTGCCCACCTCCAATGACAAAAACTTTCTCAATCGATAAGCAATACGGAGTAGAAGCTAGTAGTTCTAAGGCAGACTTCATACTTCCACAGATAACAACATTCTCTGCTGTTGCAAAATCAAAACTACCAGATCGAGTAAGTATGACGTTCAAACGACCAGGCAATGGCCTTGACTTAACTGGAATGCTCTCCCATGTTTTTCTTCCCATTATAACTGCATTCTTCTTGGCAGGGTCAGATGTAGTTAAGGTAAGCTGTTTGAAGAATTTAAGATCGCCAGCAAGTTTCCATGGCAACACCCCATCCTTCCCAATGCCCATGTCCTGAGTGGCAGCCACAACAACCTGATAGTTCCTCTGAGGACCACTCTCTGAATCACCATTGGCTGGAGCTGCAGCCATTGCCATGAGTCTGGACTGACTAAAGTGGTAAGAACTTGTTTTGCTGATCAGGTCCAGAACTTGATGTTTTCTAAATCGAGAAGTGCGTGAATAACCAATGCTGGAAAATCTTACAGCCTGAATTTGAGGGAGCATTATATAAGCTAGCAATTTTATTAAACATCAAAAAACAAATTGCACAAAAATATAATCAGAACCGAAACAGCAAAGGACCCAAGATTTCTCATTGTTCAATGTACAAACAAGCAACTGTATGCAGATAAACTAACCTACAAAGGCCCCAGTATTTTCCCAGATTTAATAGAGGCAACTGTATGCATAACCGTTTTCTAAAACTCTACTAACTATTTTTAGAAAAAAAAAGTACAGAAGTATCAACAGAACAAGTATGCAGTAAGTTTGTACCGCAGGCTACAGCTTGTTCAACAAAGTGTCCACAACCTCAGTTAAGGCAAGAATATGTATTCTGCTATACAACACAAAAGCATGTCACATGTAAAACGCTAGATTATATACTTTGCACGCATGTCGAGAAAACCTAGGGATGTAAGCTCCAACTCTGAGCACCTCTGCGACTATAACATCTGGACCCTGAACTACAAATAAAAAAAAACATGATTGATTGCGCTATCAAAGCAAGCAGAAGCATATAAAAAACTGTTTAAAGAAACAGGAGACAGAAGCACAGCACGATTTATGGTTCCAACGCAAATGCTGAAACTATTATTAAAATGTGGTACAATTAGTTCAAACTACTGCACAGGATTGCAAGCTTTTAGTAAGTCGGGGGGAGGAGTCGGATTTCAAAAAGTTCAAGTTACATCCAAATGTATACAATATATCGCACTGCAGTACACAACTCTGGTTATCATAAGAGCACCATATGCATGACACTTCACCCAACCTTTACAAATTGACAGTGAAGTATCAATCGCAGAAGCAGCTACTACATTGGATTGGTTGGTGACTTGTGGATTTCTAAAATGCAGGAATATCTACTGTTGTGAGAGGGAACGACCTACACTTGTGACTAGAACCAGATGCGAATACACGTACCCAAAGTAGCTTGGGCGCTCGGTTTCGCTCAGCAGGAAGGGAATAGAAGGGGTGGATGGGGTACCTGGTGGGTCCTCGTCGCCGGCGAAGACGTTGGGAGAAGCTGGCGTAGGGCGGCGGCGGCGGGGCGCCCAGTCGTCGCAGCGAGACTGGGGGAGCGAACGACGGAACGAGAGAGAGCCCAGTTGGGGCTGTTTGACTGGGCCTGTAGCAGGCCTAATTGCTTTTTTTTTAGCACTAGCAGGCCTGATGGCTACATTGATAACCCAGCAGCCCACTTGGAATGCGAGCCCGTGGGCCGTGTACTGGGCCGCTGCTGCGGAAAAGCCCTTGCAAAGCTGTGAAAATACGGTGGAAGGAGTTCGTCTCGTGTGATTTTTTTTCTTGGACAACTGCAAAAATTGCCTAACTCAAACGGTCTGTTACTGGTGGAGTCACCGATCGATCGAAACATGCTTGCAACTGCATAATAACACGCTTTAAATATAGCAATATGAATATGACTTCTCTTTATTACTCCTTTTGTTCCAAACTAAAATGTCTAGCCGTTTCCTGATGAGGACCCGTGCTTATGGTGAACCACTTGAAAAATTGTGAAAGGCTCGACTCCGTCTCCACAAGGGAAGAAGTTCAATAGTGAAACGAGAAAAGCGGTTGAAAGAAAAGGCAATTTTAGCTTGACTTTTTGATCAATCACAACTTCCTCAGCAGAGATGCATGTCTTTCTTAGAAGGAACCAATACTTCATTGACATGTGTTTTCAATAGGTATAGAGGATAATTTTACAACTCTTATATCCTACACAACTGAGGTCACTGTCTGGAATTGACCCGTTTTATAAGGAAAGCCGAACCCAAAAATCATACAGGCATGCAATTTTTTTTTTTACCAATTTTTTCAAAACCGCCTCACATAAATGCCACTTAGACATACCCCCAATGCCAGGTTTATTCCAATAGATAAGGCGCCGACAAATTATGTGGCATCACATTAGAGTTATGAGGAAAGATATGAGGTTGCAACCAAATAAAATATGGGTATACATTGTTCTAACTTCTAAGAGTTTGAAATATGAGGCTCATTGCATTAAAATGACCCTAATTCATGCGTCACACTTAAATGCTATGGGCCATCATATAAACATCAAAAATGAAATTATTCACTAGAGGGCCGTTTCATTCATCCAAACGAAACATTTAGAAGGATTCATCACACCATTATAGTTTCAAAATTATCTTCCATGATCTAAATGTTTCAAAATTATCTTAAATTTCAAAATGTGACATAGATTGATCATGGAAGATAGTTCCATGGTGTAGCTATTTGTTGTAATAAATTAATAAACTTCTTTATAAATTTGATCAAGTCAAGTTTAAAATATTTTAATCTAAAATAAAGCTAGAATAATATCTTTTTGTGACGGAGGAAATAACAATTTTTTTAAAAAAAGGTTGGCTTTATAAGGATGAAAAGTTGAGAGCAGGGTAGATCTAGCTCTAGGTGTCTATTTTTTTTTTTTTTTTTACCTGGCTTTACTTGAGCTTGAGCAAAACCCGGGAGAAACTGCTAAGCAAAGCAAGGCCTCACCGCCATCCCACTGCCGCCGGTCCTCCTCCACCACCATGTCCATGTGGCGCGCGGCCGCCTCCCGCCTCCTCCTCACGCGCCGCACGCCGTCCCCGTCCCCTCCGTCCGCCGCCGCCGCCGCTTTCTTCCTCCACGTGCGCCCCTTCTCCCCGCCGCCGCCGCCGCGCCCGGCGCAGGCGGAGCCCGAGCCGGAGGTGACGCCGGCCGAGGCGCGGCGCCTGGTGCGCCTCGTCGGCGTCGAGGCGCTGAAGCGGCGCCTGCGTGACGGCCGGGACGAGGTGGTCGGGTACGGCCAGCTCCTCGACGCCTGCGTCGAGGCCGGCGCCGCGCGCTCGCACGCCGAGGCCGAGGCGCTCGCGCGGGCCTTGGACCACGCCGGCGTCGTCCTGCTCTTCCGCGACAAGGCCTACCTCCACCCCGAGAAGGTCGCATTTCTTGAGCGTTACATCACATCATTCTGTCGGTACATCGTTCGTTATAGGTTCTTCATCTGCAGTCACCTTGTATCGAAATCCGAAACTGCTTGCTCCTCTCGTAACGCTTTATTCCGGATTCCGATTCGGGCGAATCCCTTTTGCTACCCAAATTGGGTCTACATTCTTGCTAGCCAGTTAAAATCGGAACTCATTTCATAGAAATCCCTCTTTCGTAAAAACAAAACCCCATCGAATTCCCAGAGTAACGCCCTGTTTCAGCCTTCCTATATTATTGGAGACTAACCGGCAAAATTCCTTATTTTTCAATTTCTGTTCGTGACATATTCCTTTGGTTCAAATGGGGTTTAGCATCAGTTACCAGATGGCTGAGCAAAATAGTAACATTGGGAATAATCAAGAGGCCGTAAGTCAAGATGCGCTCATGTAATCCTCAGTAACGTAAGGATGCAGTTAGGAATCCTCAGTAACGTGAGGATGCAGTTAGCTGAAAAGCATCAAGATGTACATGGAATTGGAGCCATGTACAGATTCACATTACTGCTAGATCACATATTCTTTGATTTGGTACCTTCCGGTCCTCCACAACTACTGTCTGTTCTTCACCTACCTTTGTCGGAACAAAGACCATAGTATGCGCTGTGGAAAAAGTGGAATCTTGTTAATTTTCTCTTTCCACCTAAGCAGCAAAGTATCCACCTGGAATTAAGGTACTAATTTATCCTTTGAAGTGTGGACAGCACATTGACAAAGGCTAAAATATTTATCTGAAAAGGATTGCCTCATCAGGGTGATATTTTTTCTTTCCCGTTGCTTTCAGCTGTTGCCTGTAGGAAGGTCTCAATTTCACTATTATTGACAGCGAAAATAATGAATATCTAGCCAATCTGCTTACAGTCAAAGGTTTTTCTTAGTTACGTTACGTGCAAGAGGAGCAAAAGGAGTCGTGTTGTAATCTCTCTGACTGAATCTTACATGGATTCATTATTGACCTTTTTCAGGTGGTGGACCTGGTTAGAAGGGCTGTGCCACTTGCACTATCACCAGAGAATGACCCGAGAAAAGAAGAGTTCGAGCAGCTCCAGGCAAAGAAGGAAGAGATCGACAGGCTGGCGCACAAGCAAGTGCGCCGCATCCTGTGGTCTGGATTAGGGTTCTTCATGTGCCAAGTCGGGCTCTTCTTCCGCCTCACGTTCTGGGAGTTCTCGTGGGACGTGATGGAGCCGATCGCCTTCTTCACCACCGCATCTGGCCTGCTCGTCGGCTACGCCTATTTCCTCATCACCTCAAGAGATCCGACGTATCAGGACTTCATGGAGAGGCTGTTCTTGTCAAGGCAGAAAAAGCTTTGTGCAGCGCACAAGTTTGATATGGAGAGGTACCTGGAGTTGCAGAAGCACTGTAGGTGTCCCCTGGAAGGCCATCGCCCTCAAGGTCCTAAGCTTCATGACTTGTAACACAGCAGGAGCTAAACTTTCTCCTCTGTTTACCTGCTATATTACAGTGCACCCTCTAGGTTGCAGGGATACTAGGATAGCCACTACTTATTTACACGCCCTGCATTTGAGACTATCGTTCGAGACAGAAATGTGGTCCTGACAGACACGGATAATATAGGAGTTACCTTTTGGGCTTTGGCTACATATCAAAAGGCGAACTGAATGTTCGAACCTTGCTAATATAACCTATGTGTGTTTTGACAGATTGTTTGAGGACCCTGACATGCTGAACTATGCCGGAATCTGTTCCATGCATAGCCTCAATACTAGATGACCATGTGCCAAACTATGCAACTATCAAAGAATACAGTTCTTTCTTTCTTTTTTTTTTCTTCATTTTGCTGTGCTTGGTCGCAGGACCGACATCCAAATTATGCTAGACAACTATCTGAATTCTCATTCCTTCTGAGATTTGCACTACAAAAAGATCCTATACTTTTCCTAAAAAAACAAAAAGATCCTATAAAGCCAAAGGATGCCGTTGAGCAGAACAAAAAACCATTTGTTATGTCGTCAATGGGATATCAACATCTAACAAGCCTTGCTGCAAAGAATCACAAGAAAAATACTTGCTAATTCAGGCATCGTTTGTTGTTCCCTGTACATGCCGTGCTGCAGTTAACATTGGACTCCCTCAGTATTGCTCTTGCATAATGAGTAAAAAGAATAGCACCAAAGATTTTATACTAAAAATGAGCAGCAAAGAACTGCACTTTTGCAATGCCCAGCTGCATATGAAAAAAAAAACCCCCCTCATCAAACCGTAACGAACAGTGTGAAATAATCTACATTATATCTTGGTATTCTGCAATATAACTCAGGCTTCATGCTGGAGTCCTTCAGACATAGTAGATACTGTTATGACAACATTGGCAGTTTTATGCAGAAAGCATTTCATGCTATTCTCCTTTTGGTATTTGATTGAGCACCGCCTCGTCAGGGGTGTATTTGAGTCATCATAGATACTGCAGGCCAGGAGCGATTCTGTTTATTTTCTTGATAACCTCATCATTTAAGCAAAGCCCTTGAAGTCTGTGATTCAAATGCTAAAAAATGAGTGTTGGTGCATTTCATGTCCTATATTAATCAGTGAATATTGCATTCCGTCATGAACTTCTCTCCATTAGTCATGTACTTCCTCCAGTAGCTCTTATAATCATGTATCCCCAAGTCAAGCCAAGGTTTCATCACACCATTATAGTGCAGGGTAGCAGCCTTTTCTATATCGACGTGACTAATTCCATAATCATGTCCAAGGCCTGATTGAACCCATGAATCTTCCAAAGGATATACCAGATCTTGAAAGGCAAGTAAACTTGCAGGGAGTGCTTGCAGTCGCTGTGATTTCAGGCTGTCCTTTCGCAACTGAAAAAAAAAGCGAAGTTAATATATCATATGGCAGCTACCTTCTAGACATAAGAGAATGGCAAAAGGATAGGACTAGAGCTACCACATGTAAACCACAAATTTTGATGACATAACAATTGATAATTTAATGTGAATGCTGAGTTCTACTGACCTTTTGGAACGATTGATCATACAAACTGGTAATGCCCATGTCCCTCCATTTATCCAATTCAATGACATTCAAGCCAGACAACCACACACATGAATTAGCATTGACATTATGGTCTGCCATATAAGGTTTCAACTGGCCTAATCTCAATTCACAGAACTGGACAGCGCCGATCACTTTACCACCCATATCGAGGTTCCACAGAGATGACAAGTCTTTCTGGACAATCAAATCATCATCCAGAACAACTACTCTATTCAAGCTAGGAAGGAGGTCGGGCAAGAGGAAATGTGAATGGCCGAAAATAGATATGTACTCAGTTTTCATCTGCCTCTGGGAAGGTTCAGAATGATTACGAATTGTGACACGAAATTCCTCTGCAGGCCATAACTGTTGCATCTCTAGGGAATCTATATCCTTAGAGAGCTTCTGGTTGTCCTCAATGTTAGTTACATGAACAGTTGCCTCCAAGTATGAATTTCTATCAAACCAATGCTTCATTGCATAAAAGTTTTGCGCATCAGTGAACAAATGGAAAACAATATGGTCCGAGTTCTGAAATGTGTTATTGAGCATAAGTTAGTGATCAAGATGAATTCCACACAATAGTTTAGATTATTTGAAAATAATGGTATACCTGGGAGTTCATAACTGCTGAATGGATAGTGGTGGAAGCTGCAAGTACGTTCCTGGAAAATATTACATAGTGATGGAAGGTAGGACTTTCAAGCTTCTGCTCATTTAACTGATCCATATGAGTTGACCTGGATTTGAAATATTCTACTGTCAATCTCATGTTCAAGCAATGGTGAGTTTTCGGCGTAGTCTGGACCCCAAGATGATATAGAAATGCACTCTGCCTTGTATGGAAATAAGCTTCATCTTCAGTTATATCAAGTAGCTGCCTAAGTTTCCGTTCAACATTCGAGCATCCTACTTCACAAGACTTTGCTCTCTCAATTGTGTGCTCCATCTTCTCCAGCTTCTTTGCAAAACTGAAAAGAGTAACCAGTCATTGCCACCAGAAATATTTTGAGAATAAAATAAAGCAAAGACACTGCAGTACATTATATTTATCAAAATTAAGTCACAAGCATCATAATTGTGTATGCTCATCCTTTATTTCTTGAAGAAATGCAGACACATAACTAAGACAAGAACCAAAGCCATGTTAATGGATTGCACTAGCCACATATAATTCATTTATTTAGTGCAAAAGGTTATATGAAAAATAAAGAAACACATATGATATGATTTTAAAGCTAAGGCGAGACTAACAAGGGTGGAAGATCAGCATCTGTGATGGTGTCACTCAGCATGCGTTCATGCTCTTGGATGTTTTGCTTCAGTTCACGTGTAAATCTTTCCTGATGCTTCAATTTTGCAACGCTAGGATAATGAGCTCTTGCCAAAAAAAGTTGATCTTTAAGCCTCTTGACAATGGCATCCTTCATTACTTCCCTATGTTCAGTAGACCAGAGGCAGTAACTCCCATATTCATGTTCACATGACTTGGTATTCTCCTCATGCACTGTCTCTTGACCATAGTTCTCTTTCCCATTAACTGTCGTATCCTGTTACAGAACAAATTAAGTTTCCTATGGTAGAAAAGTAAAAAAACTGAAGGATTCACTAGTAAAAAGAAAATTAACGACCCTGTTCTTAAAGCACTGATCCTCACAAGAGCAAATGAGCCATATCCTGTACCAACAGCTCGAAAACCGTACAGTATGTTTAAGGGAACACAATTGTACATTGAGTTGCACCATAATATATATTATTACCTGATCTAACATACTTACTGCTTAGAAAGAAAACCAGCTTACATTCTTACTAGCAGATGTGAATGTGCAAAATGTGGCCTATCAACTTTATTTATAAAATCTCACTGAAAGTTTAATCCTCGGAAACAACATACAAAGATTATTACTGATGGACAACAATGTTCCTATCATCACATTTGTGTTTACAGTATATATTCAGGAAAATTGCTGACTATGAAGCCCCAGTGATTAAATGGTCATGTCAATAGAAGCACAACAAACTGAGCTCACCATTTTGTGCATGGCATGCCCTTGAGGCTACTCGACTATTTTTCAAATATGAAAAATGAAGAGCTGCAGACTACTGAATTCTAAAATGTAGGGAAACAAGAGGTTGCAGTTACTTTTGATCTCCAGGTCAAGTCCTTCAATTGATACCTTTTGGATGTACGAGGTCCTGAAACACAACTGAATACAGTAAGATGGATACTATCAACATCTCGCGCTGTTTGTACTCTCCTAACAGTTACCTTTACTTTCGAAGGTGTCATTATTTAGTCTAGTTAAAGAGAAAGCACCCTTGAGCTTTGCTTTTGATTTGATAGCAAGATCCTTGTTAGACCTTGATCTAGTAGATCTCTCAGCCGAAATCCCATTAGATCCAGACACCTTTTTGGAAACATCCTGGATACACAGTCAGAAAAGAGAGGTCAGTCAAGACTGAAAAGAAAACATCAGACATTTCAGTACAGCAGCTGCTGATGATGGTTTTAGCGTCAATGTGGCAAAATGATCCATCTAGCTAGATAGTTGTGCACCATTTTGCAGATTTGAGCAAAGTTTCATCACCAGCATTGGCCACACTGCAGACAACCAATTGATCTATTTTGATATCACTACTTTTTTTTTTATGAAACAGGAGGGGTTTCCCCCGACTGGCTTTATTGAAAATTTTAAATAAAATGAGCATCCTGGTACAAAAGCTTGATATCACTACTTACAACTGAAACAATATATTGTGCCGCACAACACTGTTAACTCAGAGGATATGTAAGAATAAATATTTGGTGTCCACTCTTCAAATTCAGCTATGGATTGACACAAAGGTGGTTACAGATAATAGATAACAATGCAAACCAAATTGTTTCAAAATGAAGAAGAAGAAGAAGATAGGAAGGTACAGCGAGAGGGCATCTTGCCAGCAACAGCAGTTTTGTGTACATTTTATCAGAGGCATGGCATGTCAAGGCATGATGAAAGAAACAATTTTGGGTTGCCACCTACCTACTCCAAGAATAGCAAACTGAGGCATGGGCACGTCAAGGCGTGACGAGAGAAACAATTTCGGGTTGCCACCTCCACCTATTCTAAGAAAGCAACTTGAGAATGGAGACAGAGGCGGTAGGTTGTTAAGCGTCACAGCACGGCCGCAGCGGCGGATGTCCGCACGACACGCGCGCGCGCGCACGCGAGGCGCATGAACGCACTAAAATCAGCAGAGGTGGCGAGTAGCTTAATTAATTTCTCCCCGAATGCGGGCCGGCAAAAAAAGAATTCTACTTGATCACTGTCTCTGACAAATATAAAACACAAACAAAATGCTCCACCACTGCACCGCCTCTTGAGCTGTCAGCAGTGTAGCAGGCAGGGATTGTAACCTTGAGCAGCTTGTGCTTCATGGCGCCCCCATTCTCCAGATGCCGCTTGCCACGCGCCCCGACGCCGGCCAGCTCCTGGTAAGCAAAGCAACCCCAAGCAGAACCAAGGTGTGAGGATTTCAGAAGCTGAGAGGAGGAGGATGTACTAGTAATTGAAAAATTCTGCACGGGGAGAGTGGATGGAGAAGCTTACGGTGCTGATGACCACCGCGGCGCGGTCGTCCGATCCATAGCCTGCTGCAAGCAACAACGCGACGCGTGCGGGTAGAGGATTAGCGAGAGAAGGAAGGGGACGAGACGAGACGACAGATCCGAGGCGCGGACGCACCGGCGGGGCGGTGGAGGACGAGGAGGTAGACGAGCGGGAGCAGCGTGGAGCAGACGACGAGCGCCGGCACGGCCGCCGCCAGCCCGCTGCAGCGGCGCTTGCTCGGCGGCGGCGGCGGAGAGGACGACTGGTGCTGGTGCCCCTTCATACCGTGCTAGTGGTAGTGGGCACTGGGGACTGGGCAGTGGCACCTGCTCTGCTCTGCTCTCCAGTGCTCCTCAACGGAGCGCTGCCGCCAGCCGGAGCCGGGAGGTCAGTGGTGGGTCTGGCTGGTGGTGAGGACGTGAGGTAGTAATGCAGTTGCTTCCCGCATTAAGCTGCAAGAAACAACTAAAGCTTCCTCGGTCCTCGCGCGTTTAAGCCAGCGGCGTTGTCTGGAACCAACCAGCCAGCCCCCGCGCCGCGCCGCTACACACCAGGCATCAGTGGAGTGGAGACTGGAGAGTGGGAGGGAGGGAGGCTGAGGGAGAGGGAGAACCGGAGAGGAGCGGCCTCAGTGAGTGAGTGGAGCCCGCCGGCCGACCGTCCAGGGCCCGCTTCTGCCTTTGCAGTTTTGCTTTGGACGCGTTATCCCCCAATCTCTGCCGTCCTTTTCCATCTTTTTTCGTACCGACGGGAAAAAAAATACAGGGACAGCTCGTCAAACTCTCGTTTAAACTTTCTTCTTCTTTTGTTTTGTTTATTGCTCCCTCTTCTCTGTATAATCAGTTTTTGGAGTTATCAGAAATTAAATACTTTTAAAGTTAATTCAACTTATAGAAAAAATATTAAAATCATTAAATTAGCATCATTAGATTAGATATATTTTCATGGACGGAGGGAGTAGTATCTATCCCTCGTCAAACATAATGGTGCATATTATTCTTCAACAACGTTGATGCGTACACCCTCCGCATCGAAAATAGAGGATCTTATGACATTCAAATTACTTAATTTTCTCAGCATCGTTGATACGTACTCCCTCCGCCCCTGAAACAGATGATTCTATTGCATTTAAATTCTGTCTCAAAATGCTTGACCCTCTCTTTTTCTAATGTACATTCTCTTTTACCAATGAATCTCTATCTCTGTTTCGTGAGGGGTATTTTAGTCTAAATGTTGATTTTCGTGAGTTATTCTAAAACATCATTTAATATGGGACGGAGAAGTATGATTGAGCAAGTAATAAAAATTCAATAGGGCAAAGTATGATTCTTCATTCATTATTATATTATTATATAAAAGAAAAGGGAGAAGCGACTAGTTGTATTGAGTCGTGACTCGTGAGCAGCCCAAGTTTAAGGGTTGGTTGCTCTTCTTTTGGGCGGCAGGTGCCTGGTCTCTCCAGCCTTGGCTTAAGTTGATAAGTTCGACTAGCACAAACGTCGCATATGTTTGTCCTAAAAAACATAAATTGATTCTCGTGAAATTCATATAGAGATGTACGAGTTTTATGAAATCCCTTCATTTCAAAGTGTCCAAAAGTCTAAAAATCCACAAGAGGACAACTGTAGACATCTCCGTCCAACTAGCATGCTACGGTTTTACTGCGTCTGTTTGCTACTGTGATCTTTTTTGGCAGCATTTGTGGATCTAACTTGACCTGATTTGGCGTCAAAAACAAAACTTGACCTGATTTGCCATTGGATGGTCCTTGGTCACGTGCACATGCCGTGCCAGTGTAAGTGTAGGTGTAGCCGTCTCTCTCAAACTCTCTCCCAGTTTCACGGTTTCAGCCATCACACCCATGCACGCACGCGTACGCATTTCCCCATCCACCAACCGTGGACGACCGTGGTCCGTGGGTTCCTTTCTCTACTACACCTACTAACAGCACGGGCGTCCCCAACGGCGCCTACAAATCGTTGGCTGATGTGAAGCCTAAAAACAATTTAAAAATAACAAGTCAAAAATAGTGGCAAGCATGTTAGAGACTTGAAATTTTTTAGAAACGTACGAGCTTCTAGCGCGGTAAGTTATCTCACTCTTTCTGATTGGGTAGGTGCTCCTCCCAACTAGCGAGATGGACATCCATTGGGGATGTCCTTATACGCATCTCTATATCTCACCCAACAAGTACAAACGTTGTATTGGACGTATGTTTAAATCAGGGCAAAGTTCATTTTTCCACGTTCAAATTGTACGCTAGCCTGATTTTCACCTCTAAACTACCGAAAATACTGTGTAACAGACACACCCTAACTATCCAAACCAAACAAATTTAGTCATCTGACTAGATTCAAATATGGTTTTCTATTTTCTAGACATAATTTTTTAAAAAATAGTTTGATCTCTAAAAAATCACAATTCATTTATATTAAATCAGAAAAATACGAAACTATTACTGATCTTCTAAAAACATTGTCTATGCGTTGGTGCTCCATTTAAAGATCTTATTTGTTTTAGATAACTAATGAGCATGGCTACGAGCAATAGAGCAAAGCAACAGAAATAATATATAGTTTTGAATAACTATGTGTAGATCATAAACATGTAGATAACAATTTTAGGAAAAAACCTGGTACTGGTTTCATGTTTTTTCCTGATTTAAAATAAATTATTATCAGTGAATTTTTAGATAGCAAACAAGATTTTTTTTATTATTTTAACAGAGCAGAGAGTCAGCTTTGATACCAGCAAGGGAACCAATTTTGTACGCCTTTGATAGTTGGGGAAGTCCGTCACCCGGTTCTGTAGTTAAAAACTGAAAATCAGACTAATTACTGAAAAATATACTTTACCTTTAAAATAATTAAGGTTAGAAATCTAGTTTGTATAATATGTAAAAACTAGTACCGCCAGTAGAAGCTCTGCACGCACGCACGCACGCACGCATATCATCGTCAACAAAGATTTTCATCAGCTTGCCAACACGCTTGATTCATTCAAGGCCGTGTCTGTCAGTCTGTCGTGTCGATCTGCATCAGACACGAGAGAGAGTGTCTAAATATACTAATACTAGTAGTTAGTAGCATCTCTGGAACCATCAGCAATCTGGTACTAGTAATTTTCTGCTGCATGCATGCATGACAGTGTCAGTTAGGTAGTTGCATTGTATAATGGTGGTGATTGGCATGCGACTGAACCAAACCAACATCCGGCCTGCATTTGCGCTTCAAGCACGTGCGTATTTATATATTCATTCACTCACTCACTCATTCATGTTCATATGGATGCCATTTGTTTCCTCTACTTGGAATTGGAAGAATAATAATATACACCTTTGCGATGCGATGCAACCTGATACGGAGTATAGCTTGCATCGTCAAGAGTGAGGTACAGTAGGTAGCCTCTAGTGTCGCCCCACTTAGCATTGTACTGTATTGGCCGCAAATACAGTCAGTGTCCAAAGATGGCACTAGCAACTAAATACAGTACAGCTCTGCTCCAGTGGAAACCTGGGCCTGGGATCATGTTTCATGTGGGCCATGCAGCAACTCGTTTTTCCCCCAGCCTCCAGTGTTCTTGCTATCAAGATGGGCATGGTTAGAGGTGGTTGGTGCCAGGACATTCTGAATTCACAAGCATATCACCTCACTACCAGTACTGTGTGTATCTACTGCCTCACTTCAATTCTTACTCCACCCTGTTGTTGAACTGCGTTGCATTGCATCGCATGCCACCCTGTTTAGGGCGCATTTGGAACGCAAGGATTTCGCATGAATCATGCAGTGATTTCACATGAATCAATCAGTTCGCATTAAAAAAAAACACGAAACAGGGGGAAGGAAAAGCTCCCATGTTCAAAGAGAGCCTTAAAAAACAGAGCAGAACGCACTTGGCTTGGGATTGAAGTGCACACCAACAATCAGGAAATCTACCATCGTGTTCATGTAGGAACATAATTTTGGCATCCACAATTCTGTGGCGAGCAACGTGGCCACGGCATTGTAAGCATGTCCTGTCAGTACGTCCAAATCCTCTGCTCAAAAAACAAGTACGTCCAAATCCAAGTTATAGAAATGGCAGATCAGATTCCATGCGCACAAACGTCAGAAACAAACGCTGCTTTACAGAGGAATCGAATTTGCAGTTGCAGGCCCTCCACTACCATATACTCCATCTATATCTATATATGTATGTATGCACTTGCGGCCTGCGGGGCACTGGGTGGAATGCACATTCCAGTTTTGTCACTTCAGCCTTGCAAAATACCTATGCACATCATGTAGCAACAAAGTCACTCATACGAGTATAGCTGGCAACATGGATACATTGGTACGAATCCACTGTGCATGCATGCATGTATGGTGGTGATCAAGTGAAGTGAGCGTGCAAACCACTTCAACTCCTCCCACTACATATGCATGCATGCATGCATGCATGACAACTAGGGTTCCACTTCCACCACCATCATCCAAGTGCAACCCAAAACTAGCTAGAGGGGATCATATACACATCGAGAGGCCTTCCTTTGAAAGAAAAAAGGAGCACCATGTCGCAGTATCCAAAGCTCTTCATCAAGCCGGCCTGGGCCCAAACAGAAATGCCGCCTTCAAAGTTTCCAAAGCACATAAGAGAGAAAATGCAGGCAAAAGCATCCTGAAAGCAAAGATATGGCCGGGCAGCTGCTTTAGCTTCCCACTTCACTTGTCATCATAGCTATCCACATTCTCCTTTGACCCAGGAATACTTTTCTTTAATCTTCAGAGTTGCACAGCAAACATGATAGATTATTAAAATTCGATTCCCTGTGCACATTAAATCAAAGGGGTGTATATATTGTTGCTAGTAATGAGCATTGCAAATTAACAGCAGATGCGCATTTAATAATGGTGACTTTTGTGATAACACTCGTTTAGGATCATAGAAAAAAATATGAATTGATGGCAGTGGATAGATATGTTTGGCATAACCAAGCCAAGAAAAAGAAAAATCAGAGTAGTGTCAACTATCAACAACATCGGGAAACAAAATAAACATGTTTCAGATTAAGGGAGCACACACTATTTGCTCCATCCGCTAGACATCTACTAAAAGCAAACGTGTACTGAGAGCATGGAGATTGCTAATGCTGCCAGCATCTGGTTTTGGTCAGTCATGAATCTGGAAGGAGAATAAACAAGGGAGATGTGATGTCCAACCAGCACTTCTAAACACATAACTGTAAACTGAAACTCATGGACTGCCTAGTTTACATTACCTCTTATCATGACTCAGCGGAGGCATCTGAGTCCTCATCTAAAGGGAAACTGTGATCTTCAAGATTCTCAGATGTTTCCGTCTTGCATTCCCTACTGCCATCAGCTGAGAACACAATAATAATGTTGTGATTTCTAGTGTCCGAACAACAAATTAATTGATTTAATGCAACTGGGGAGAATACTCTTAAGATTAAATTACCCTAGTCATATATCCTCGTAAAAGAACTAAGTTCAGCTTCTGAAGAGGAATGGAAACTAACCAGATATTTTGTCAGACTCGGTCTTTTTGGATTTGGAACCTTTCTTTCGATCATTTCGAGATGGCTTGTTGTATAAATCCTTGTATTTATCAAGCAAAGCCTTTTTCTCTTCTAGTAATCCAAGCATTTCGTATGCATCTTCAACTTTCCGTACAATATCTTTGCTTGGAGGTTTACGACCACAAGCTTCTAGTTCTTTGAAGAGCTAAATCATAGAAGAGGTAGGTAAAGTATTTCATATAAGCCGTGTTGTCAAATAAAAATAGCTTATATCAGAAAGTTACAAAGTTTAGGTCCAAACCTTCACGAGCGTGTCTAGCCTATTGTTTCGGTAGTAGATAGCCAACATAAGACGGCAGAAACGCCAAGGAACCGAATGCAGATCATGGCCTATTTTCTTCTGCCAGAATCTGTGTGCTTCCTCAGCTCTATTATCCTTCTCAAGTGCACACACTAATAGCTCATATGTTCTCATTGTATTTCCTTGCCCTTTGCTCAGCATCCATTTGACCACCTGAGTATGTAGTAGTCACAGACATTTACTTCAGTGTATTGACGACAAATACAAATGAAAGCAGCTGACACTACACAATACCTGGACAATTCTATGCCATTGTTCCTCCTTCTCAAGAACTGAAAGTGCTTGCTTTAGTGAAGCCAAAGGAAAATCCTGCTCAAAGGCAACCCAAGCATCAAGGGTGCCATAAACAGCTTCTCTTGAATCTTCGAGGCTAAGAAGCTGCAGTTACAGAATGCAGTATTTGGTAATTTTGTCGCGCTAGGCAAAAGCAGCTAAATGACTGCAATTAAATTGGCAAATTTCAATATGCACAAGTGGTGTAATTTTCTCCACACTGAACAAGAATGAAGGTTATAATTTGTGCACTCAGGTGGCCAGCCAGGTCAATACCAGAAGATTAATGCACTGTTTTGTTCTTTTTATACATATTAGTCATTCAAAGAAGAACCGGCAGGTGCTCACATAATCTACTTTCCTAGGTCAACAATTCATCATATAATGAATTAGCTGTTATCACTCTTCTACCAAAATCAAGAAAATCATGAATGTGAACTCACTAATATCTATTATCATGCAGGTGAAATGAAACTGTCTATAAAATGTCTTGCACGATTTGTATCTGGTAATCAGAACATGGAATTACATGAATGCCAGAAAATGGTGTCAGTGTTTCTTTCATTGTCACTTACAATTTCCGAAATATTTGTAACTCACATTATTAGCATGTGTATCATCATCATTTGAAACGTACTAGAATATTTTCCATACAGGGCAAACGAATTATATCAATACTATCTGTACATACAGTGTTGATAAGAAATTTCCTTTTCTCCGCTGAAGACAGATTTTTTCCAACAGGACCTTCCTCCAATTTTCTTGTGCTCTTTCGTATGCGATCAATTATTATGTCAGTATCCTGTTTATAAGAAAAACAAACTCTTTTATCCCCACCTTATGCAATGTCATGGTTCTGAAGCTAAACAAATCAACCAAACTAATAAAGAATCATAAATGCTTGTATGGAAGCAACCCAGAAATGTGCAAGAAACTATTCAATGCAATCAGTGCATCCGAAGAATGGCGTGTATTTTGAATATTGGCCTAGGCTATTTGACATGCTGAGCATCTAAAAATAATATAAGATTTCTGAATAGTGATCAACGAGGAAGGAAAGACTGGCAACACAAAGTAGTAACAAAGGTAAATAGCAATATTTCAGTACAAAACAAAGAGTGATATGTTGTGGGTACCTTCACAGGCGTAGTTGGTTCTAACTCATTCTGCTGATATATTGGATCTCCTGTAACTCTTTTGGAAGTAGAGAAATCTCTGGTAGCATGCTTGTTACACGAACCAGATACGGGCTAAACAGATGAGCCAGAGGTGCAGCTAGTTTAGGACTACTAAACAGAATTAAGGAAGAGCAACTTCTTGCTTAGGATGCAGGCGCGTGTACCTCTATGTGTGAATCCCATAACCTGCACAATGTAAGTAAAAGAAAAGTTAATTAAACACTTATCTCCTTAAGAGACTATAAACTATGAATGAAACTAATAAAAGGGAGTGCAAGAGTCAGGAGCTTGCGATGTATAGTTGACAATCAAATTATACAGAAATGCAATTTCCCACCATCACAATTCACAGATACAGACGCTTGCCACCGGGGGGGGGGGGGGGGGAGGACTACTTTTATCTATAAATAACCGGAAATATTTTAGTTTCAGAGTTCAGAAAACATAGCTCGGTTTCCTCAAAATCCAAGAAAAGAAGGAAAGGGAAGCACGGTGATTTGAAGGGATAAAGACTAATGGTAGGGGACTGGGTAACGGAAGAGAAGGAACTCACCGGTGGAGGGGGACGGGGTTGCAGGCGGCGTGGCCGGTGACGGGTAAGCAGTGAATGGTGCGGAGGGATCGCTGGAGATGCCGGAGCATGGTGGCGGCTGGGCGGCAGCTGAAAGCTCCTCACGGCTGCCTCTCGGTCTCGGATTGGGAGGGAAGCGGCGCGGGCGGTCGGCGAAGGCAGCGCGCCGCCACGACGGCACCGAGCGGCGTCGTCGCGCTCTGCGATCCGCCGTGTAGTCAGTGCTGGCCCATGGACCGTGTCGCAGATACATGTCCCAGGGTCCCAGCCCATATATAAGGAAAAAAGTCTACTTTTCCTCCCCCAACTTTCACAAAAGTCCACTTTTCCTCCCTCAACTCCAAAACCAGGTAAATCACCTCCCTCAACTTTTCAAATCGTGTATTTTACCTCTCTGGAGCGGTTTCGAAGGCGGTTTTGCTACAGTAAACGTGGTTTTGCTATAGTGAGACGGTTTTGTCTTTTTCTTTTTTTATTTATTTCGGTTGAATTTTGAAAAATCATAGTAAATCACAGAAAAATCATAAAATAAAAAATCTAATTTTGTTGCACTCCACATGAGTAGATCTACACATTGAACATATAATATGGTATGCTTTAGTACACAATTTTTGCTACCAAGGTTTTGTCTTTTTCTTTTTTATTTATTTGGCTGAATCTTTGAAAAATCATAGTAAATCACAGAAAAATCATAAAATAGAAAGTCTAATTTTTTTGGACTCCACATGAGTAGATCTACACAGTGAACATATAATACGGTATGCTTTAGTCCAACAAAATAATTATAGAAGCTGCAGCTATGAATTATTTCAATTAATTACAGAAAAGTATAGATCTAAAGCTACAATAAAAATTTTATACTAAAGCATACCATATTATATGTTCACTGTGTAGATATGCTCATGTGGAGTCCAACAAAATTAGATTTTCCATTTTATGATTTTTCTGTAATTTACTATGATTTTTCAAATATTTAGCCGAAATAAATAAAAAAGAAAAAGGCAAAACCTTCATAGCAAAAACTTTATACTAAAACATACCATATTATATGTTCACTGTGTAGATCTACTCATGTGGAGTGCAACAAAATTGGATTTTTCATTTTATGATTTTTTTGTGATTTACTATGATTTTTCAAAGATTCAGCCGAAATAAATAAAAAAAGATAAAGATAAAACCGCCTCATTGTAGCAAAACCACCGTTTACTGTAGCAAAACCGCCTTCGAAACCGCTCCAGGGAGGTAAAATGCACGGTTTGAAAAGTTGAGGGAGGTGATTTGTCCGGTTTTGGAGTTGATGGAGGAAAAACGGACTTTCATGAAAGTTGGGGGAGGAAAAGTAGACTTTTTCCCCATATAATCAATATCCACAGCAACTCAGCCCAGCCGTGAGCCTGCTACCAGTCTAGCAGATGCTGCCAGCAGTCCACAGCTCCTGGGATTTAGGGCCACTTTGGTAGAGTTCTCCATGATTCCTGAGCTTCACTTCTTGATTCGAAGAAGTGATTCTGGTGGAGAAGCAAGGTGACGAGTAGATGAGAATCAATTCTGAAGTGATTCCTGTGGCAAATGAATGTGGAGCAGTGGGAAGTGGTGAACAGTGAGTTATTTTAGCTCCCCGCGCATAGCGTAAATGGAAAAGTGATTCTCGCAGCTTCTCACCAGAATCCATTTGCATTTCAAGTGTTTGGCAGGGCTTAGCAAAAGCTGAGTGTGAAGCCAGGACTGGGAGCAATGCCAAAGGGGCCCTACACGCGTAAACGGAAACTTATAGCTTCATAAAGCACGCTGGTGTCAGCTTATGGAACTTCACCTCGAATTTCTTCAAGACCTCAAAAACAAATATGGTTTCACAGGGAACCTCAACCTCACCGAGAAGAAATCCCGGAACACGACCACCTCATCTTCAATTGAAGCGAGCAGGTGAGAATCAATTCTGAAGTTATTCCTATGGCAAATAAATGTGGAGCAGTGGGAAGTGGTGGAAAGTGAGTTATTTTGGCTCCCAGCTCGTAGCGTAAATGGAAAAGTGATTCTCGTCAGTTCCTCACCAGAATCCATTTGCATTTCAAGTGTTTGGCAGGGCTTAGCAAAAGCTGAGTGTGAAGCCGGGACTGGGAGCAATGCCAAAGGGGCCCTACATGCCTAAACGAAAACTTATAGCTTCATAAAGCACGCTGGCGTCAGCTTATGGAACTTCACCTCGAATTTCTTCAAGACCTCAAAGGTATTTTCCACAACCACGTGTGCGCCCACCCCTTATCGTAGGTCCTATTGCCTCCGCGATAAGTCAACTCCCACGTTCCCACGCCCAGCCAAAAGTTAGGCTTCTGCCTCACTTTACATACACCAGCAGGCACATAACCCAGTCCTTTTTCTTTTTTTACGATGAAGGCAGACAACCCGCTTCTCTCTCCTTCTTCTCCGTCTCTCTCCCTCTCCCTCTCTCTCTCTCCATCCCGTCGTCGTTGCCAATCTTCATCACCGCCACCATCGACGTCGTCGAGTGACCGGCCCCGCCGTCGCTTTCTCCGTCTCTCCCTCCCACCGTCGCCTTCTCCGTCTCTCCCTCCCTCCCTCTCTTTCCCTCTCTCTCTCCTCTTCGAGTCGTCTTCTACCTCCGTCTTCTCCTCTATCTCTCTCCCTCAGATCCGACATTGGTCTCTCTCTCACCGTCCCTCTCCCTCCCTTTCTGCCTCTCTCCCTCCCTCTCTCTCCCTTTCTGCGTCGACCATAAAATCATCAGGTTCGTCACTGATCCAAAAATTTTGCTCACCCTAATATTTGTTTACATTTATTATCCCCCCTCTAATTTTTATACTAGTGCTGCCTAGATCTTTCGTTTCGTTGTTTGATTTAGGTATCGATCTATAATTACTAGGCCCCATAGTTCTGATTTTTATTTTTTTATGTGCTACCAGATCCCCTTTGCGCATTCCCTTTTTTCATATATATTGTGTAGGCTTCTAGTAGTCATCTCTGAACAGGATTGCCTCCTTTCCTGCCCTTTTGTTATTTGCTTACACTTACTGATCTTTTAATTATCACGCATGTGCTCATAGATTTATCTTTTAATCCTTTTTTTTATTTTGTTTCTTATACGCTGCTATATCTTTCTCCCCTCCTCCACTCTGTTTGTGGTTATAGATCTGTTAACATGCTGCTAGAGTATGCTATTATCATGTAGAATTGAGTATGCTGTCCCCATACCTGATAGATGTTCGATTGGTTACATATGCTGTGAAGCACCTGTCCATGAAAACTATTTTTTTATCATGAATAATTCATACCTTTGTCCTAATCTGTGTCCTATAGTAATACACCATTTTTAGCCGTGAATATAAGTAATTTCTTTCAATCAATATGCTAACCTTTACCCTATTTTTCTTTACCATGAAGATGCTAATGATCCTTTTTAGCAGATTTTTTTCTATCGATTAATATTTATTACATTTGTCCTATAGGAATATATTTTCTTTATTCTTGTCCACTATGCAAATTGATTTCCAAAGAATATGCTATTTGTGTGTTAGCGCTGACCCTTTCTACTGGATATGTGTTATTCTTGCATCTAACTATGCTACTGTTTTTTAATCATTGTTCTAGGTATATAATTTTTTCAATCAATACTGCTTTGTTCACATCCCTATATATAATTCTTCTTATATATTTAATCACAGCGCAGGTAAGCTATTGATTCATTTTTGAATGCACAATAAACTCCCCTTCCTATTTGCAGGTATCATTTGTGATCATCCTGTTCACCTTGATTTGGTGGGGGCAGTTTTGGATTCTAACTTTTGTGGATTTTTGTTTATTATTTATTTTAATTATTTTTGTGCAGACCCAGCAGTGGTCAAGGCACCTATTGCCTACAGCTCCAGGCCTGCTACACGTTGAAGGTTTCTGAAAAGACCTTTCTTTTGTTGACACTAATTTGATTCTACCTTTGATTTGGTTCTGAAACTTTCTCTTCTTTAACATTTATAAGTGTACATTCATAACTCTGTTCCTGTAAAAATATTGTCTGCCTATGCAGCTCAGGTTCAGATTTGAATTAATTTGATGCGTTATTGATCATGTGAGTTAACAATTGTACCTGCTGTTGAACCTACCCTGAACATTTACTTTACCATTCACAACGATCAATAGGCAATGGCCTCCACCGTAGCTTTGATCAGCATAAATTTTTTGATTTGCTTTCTTAAGTCAAATCTGAAAATTAGTTTTTTGCCCTCTCAGATGAAGTTGTTTGTTTTTCTAGGTGCCAACTCCATGACATTATCAGTTGTTTCTGACAGCGATCTCTGTACATCTATACTCAATGGTGAGTCTCAACCTATCAACTTACCTATAGTCTCTTTTTACCCTTCTCTATAGCCACGAGCCAGCTAAAATAAGCAAATTATCTTATAAGTACAATTGACAACGATGGTTAGGTTCATGTGTTTCTTTCATTCAACCTGATTTTATTTTTTCACATGTTTTTTTTTGCAGTTGTGAAAACCATCACCTGCAGGATATGTTCTCATTGAGAATTGCTCACCTAGGTACGAAAACCGAACTTGATGATATGGTCACTTCGACAGATTTGATATTCAGACCAAAGTGGCACACCAAATTCACTTTGGTTTTCCTTATCTTTGTGTCTGCAATAGTCCCTGTTCTAGCCTTATAGGAGACCACATCATACAGTCAGATTTTTCCCTCTTTGATGTCAGGTCCATCTACCATTTGTTACTGATTTGTGCTTTGTTCCTCCCGACATTGTTTTTCCATGTATATTGCAGAGCAATAGGAAAAACAAATTACTTGCCTGCTTCATTTGTTCCCGAGATAATCGTAGATAAGTCTGGATCAGTTACATACTTACATTAACATTGACCTTTAGGTTTCTTTAATGGATTCTTAGCATCTCTCCCAAGCTAAAACATATGTTCAGACAACAAAGAAGCATATTGCAGGGTCATCATGCCTGAAAAATTTGTCCTTACATGTTAAACAATAGCCTTTGCATTTTTCTACATTTTGTCCGTCGTGTTCTATCAATTTTCCTATATGTCTGAATCGATTTTGAGTCACTATGGTTCACGTGCTTTATTATTGGTATAAGTATCTGTGCTTCATAAGGACAAATAGGTATAAGTATATTTGTTGCAAACATGTAGTTGTTGCAATGAAGTTTCATATTTTACTGCTTTCTAAAAGTACTCTGGGTAGAATTATGAGGCACCGCTGCACCATCAAAATATCTCCTTTACTTGACTTTTTCTCACCTTATGAATGCTGCACCTGATTGCCCTTTGGTCCAAATCTACCTTATTTTTCTCCTACACTCAATATTATTTTACATACTCCGAAATGAGGCTACCAGTGATGATTGTTACTAACCATGGAGGTTCAAGAAGATGAGCACTCCAATAGTGGGGCTATCAATGATGTCTTATGTCATAGTCTCTTTAGATCAGGTTTGTCATTGTTTCATGCCCCCCTTTTCTGATGTGGTTTGAGTTTAAGACTGGTTGTGTCCCAAAACTCAAAAGAGATTGTTTGCTAATAGGTCATGTGAGAATTATTTTTAGTCTCAAATCAGAGAACTATAATGGTACTTTATTCCAAATCCCGAAGGGGGAATTCATGGCCTGTGTAGGATCTTTGCTCTGGATTTTTTACAGTGTCCATTCAGTGCATTTTGTACAGTCCATCATTTGGTATCTTTGCATTTGCTCTGAATTTTGGAGTTTGGCCTGTCTGTACCAGTTACAAAATCACGATGCCACAATAGCCACTAGCCCACTACAAAGAATATCCATAGTTTAGCTACGTTTCCATATGCATATAAAAAATGTTTATTCCTGGAAAATTGTAGCCAAAGGCAGTTAATCGATCTAAAATAATATTATCCCTATAATGTTTTCTCCGTGCGCTGATATTGATAACTGGAATAGTTTTCAGTATACCAGATGAGGTTCCCTCTGATGATTCACATTGTTCGTAAGGTTTTGGTTTTGTTTACTAAACTTCTTATCTAATTGGTTTGCCTTTTATTTTTTGCAGGGTTCTCGACGAACAAGACTACTACATAGATTATTGTTCAGCTGACATGTCTGCCATTACATTATATGGAGTTCAAATATCTGGTAACTCTGTGCTTCGGTTTATTTCCTGGTGTCTTAGGATTTACACTAGGCATTCAATTTTGGTAAGAGGAGTACTAGATACAGATTTTCTATAAGCAGGCAATATTTTGATCAAGGTTGGTTGAATTTCTATGATCTCTCCCTTAAGAAGCAAATTAAGATGCTTTCTATGATCTTGGATCTTGCTTTGCATCTCCGTCAGCTTTGGTCGAATTTGAAGAGTGCAATTGAATGGCATGTTGGTAGTTTCTGTTTTGATCCATCTCTTCTGTTTACAGGTTGTTTATACACGCCTTCAGTTTTAATTTCTTAGCAACTGATCCCATAAATTAATATTTTTGGTAACATGCTTTTAATATGTAACATTTTGGTTCAGGTCAATTTTCTCAAGGTCAGATTGAAGCTTACCGTTTCTGCTTCAGCGGCTTAGAAGATGTGCAGAAGAACTCATTGAAGGCATTTGCTACCTGTTCCCAACACACTGTGGCCTTGCAGAAACTGACATGGAAGCTTCTTGTTGTGAAGAGCAATCTGGCTATTTAGTTAGTTTGCTTTGATTCAATTGTATTTTGCTATCATAGCAGAAATGCCATGTCTTACTTTCCTGCCGTTAGCTACCTGAACCATTCCAGCATCTATAGTCATGCTGGCTTTTATTTTTCACGGTGTTTGATGTCCCTGTATTGTCAAGACCATCATCAGAACTGTAGCTTTATCCTTGCTAGTTATATTGTAACTGTTTCTTTGCCATTTTTAATGAAGGAATAAAAATGCAGTGTTATAGTTTCCTTTCAAATTTCTAGAGTGCATATGGTAGTTTTGCAAAATCTTTGTGTTTGTTTACTTATGAAAAAATATGTTAACATTTAACCCTATCACTATACGTAATTGCTTTTTATTCAAGTGGAAATACAAATGTTTCAAACCATATGTTTTTTTACATTCACTAGAAATATTAATTTCTTAATCTTCGTTGATTTGACCTTTGTAGTTACATAATTTACATACTCCCCAAACTTTTTTTGTTAGTACATGTCTATCTAAAATGTTGTCGTAGTATCTATTAAAGAGGCACTACGATAAGTACAAGGGTGCAGTTGGTTTGCACACGAAGTGCTGATATTTTTTTAAAATTTCCATTTACCCATACTCCGTAATAATTGAAAACAATAACAAATGAACCTCTACCCACACATTTTTGCACTTTTTCACATATAATTATTGTAATCCACGCACCTATTTGCTATTATGTTTGTTCTCTCGTTTACTGAAGTACTTGTCCCAGTTATATTTGGTAAAATTATGCTACACTGCCTCATAGTTTTGTACTTGTCCCAGATAGTTTTGGTACTGTTCCAATATACTTTTTGTACTCTTACACAATCTTTCTACAATTATTTTTATGAAAGAGTTAACTAGGAACAAGGAATAGTTATTTTGGCAAACAAGGACTTACTTTTTTGTTTTTGTTGCTTCTTATATATTTATTTTGACAATGCATTTTATAATTTGTTAAGAGTATTTGATTCCAGGCATCCCGCACACAAGTACGCCCTATTTTTTAAAATTCTTTTTGCCAATATTTCTTAAAAATATAAAACAATAACAAATAAACCTGGACCAAAAGATTTTATTACCTGCACCCAAACAGTTTAGTACGTGGAATTAGATATCAATGGTACTGCACGTACCTCTTTATTTTTATTACTTGTGTTGATAAAAATTAAGAATTGCATGTTGATTAAATTGATATTGAAGAGCATTTATATCGGAAAGCCTTTCTTCTAATTGACGAATCGTTTGGCTAGCTTTCAAATTTCTATCCACTGTAGTTATGAATCAGAAATGTATAACACTTCAATTCGAAAGCAACCACATCAAATATTCACTTAGCACAACATTTCTTCTAATTATTTAAAAGCAAATATGTTGAAAAGCCTTTCTTCTAATTGTACACTTGTGTGTCCATCTTTCAAGTTTCTATCCACTCTAGTTATGAATTACAAATGTAGAACACTTGAATTTGAAAGAAACCTCATCAAATATTCAATTAGCACAGGTCTAATCCACACACCTATTAACTACTTTGTTCTCTCACTTATTGAAGCACTTGTCCTAGTTTTCTTTGGTACTGTTTGGTACTTGTCCCGGATAGTCTGGTACTGTTCCAATAAACTTTTGGTACTCTCACATATTGTATCTACAATTATTTTGATTAAAGAGTTAGCTAGGAAGAAGGAATAGTTTTTTTTTCCCAAAAAAGCACTTACTTTTTTGTTATTGTTGTTTATTATGTATTTGTTTTGATAATGCATTTATTTTGCTAATGCATCTTATACCTTGTTATGAGTATCTGATTCCAGGCGTCCCGCACACAAGTCCACGCTATTTTTTAAATAGTATTTTCCAATCTTTGTTAAAAATTTGAAACAATAACAAATAAACCTTGATCAAAACATTAATAACAAATAAACCTTGATCAAAATATTAATAACTATAGTACATAATTAGTATGATTAGATAGATCGTTGAATCTATTTTCATAATAAGCTTAATTAGAGATATAAATGCTGCTAATATTTTTATAAACCCAATCGTACTTGAAAATGTTTGACCAGCATGAAAATCATAGTGACACTTAATTTGGGACCGATGAAGTATTTTAGAGCATCAACCAGTACCGTCCATGAGCACATTATAGCCACTCTATTCCAAAATAAGTACACATCACACACTTCGAGAAGTCAAACAAATCTCAAGTTTAACAAAAGTTGTAGAAAATAATATTAACATTTTTACCTCTATATAGGATTCTTTATGTAGATTTGCTCAAACTTAAGTTTGTTTGATCTTAGAAGTATGAGATAGGCACTTATTTTGTTACAGTATGTGTACTCCCTCTGTCCTAAAATAAGTGTTGTTCTCGTTCTTTGAGGAGTCAAACATTTTTAACTTTAACCAAATATATATAAAAATAATTATAGTACATAATTAGTATGATTATGAATCTATTTCCATAATAAGCTCAATTGTAGATACAAATGTTGCTAATATTTTTTTTCTAAACTCAATCGAACTTAAAAAAAAGTTTGACCAACATGAAAATCATAGCGACACTTATTTTGGGACAGATGAAGTATTTCAGAGCATCAACCAGTACCATCCATGAGCTCATTATACTCACTCTGTTCCAAAATAAGTATACATCACGCACTTTCAGAAGTCAAACAAATCTCAAGATTAACTAGATTTATAGATAGTAATATTAACATTTGTACCTCTTTATAGGATAAGTACATAAACATAAGATATGTTTAATCTAATGATAATTATTTGATATTATCAATCTTAGTATTCTTTATATAGATTTGCTCAAACTTAAGTTTGTTTAACTCCTAGAAGTATGAGATAGACACTTATATTGGGATGGATGAAGTACACCCATTAGATTAATCATATCATATATTTTTATACGAATCCTTTAGACGTACTAATGTTAATATTATTTTCTATAAATGTAGTTAAAGTTAAGATTTGTTTGAATTATTAAAGTGTGCATTGTGTACTTATTTTGGAACAAAGAGAGTATAATAAGCTCATAGATGGTACTGATGTGATGTTCTAAAATACCCCTATATCGCAAAATAAGTGTCGCTATGGTTTTTATTCTGGTCAAACTCTTTTAAGTTCGATTGGATTAATAAATAATATTAGCAACATATGTATCTCCAATTAAATTTGTTACGAAAATAGATTCAATGCACCATCTAACGATACCAAATATGTACTATAATTATTATTATTATTATATATATATATATAGGTCTACTATTCTATATCGTGGGCTTTAGATAAGATTCAGCGCCCCGGCGGAGCGCCGCCCGCCTCCGGCCTCTGTACTACCGACGGAGTACGTACTAATCAATAATTAATATTGCCCTCCTTTACTACTGGTCCCGTATAATAAATCTTTTAATTTATGTCACGCCATGAAGACCGCATTGATGCCAGTCTACCACAACCCATCCGTACTATTTTATAAATCACGTCGCCGCTCCCTTCCTTCCTTTCAGCAATGATCTCACCACACCAGGCCCTCGATCCATGCGAGAAACGCGCTCTGGCAGTGCCGGCGTGCCCTCGATCTACGTGCACGACGCGCTCCGGCGGTGGCGGCGTGCTCTCGATCCACGCGCACGACGTGCTCCGGCGGTGGTGGCGCGCCGTCGCCTCGAGCGGACGACGTGCCCCGGCGGTGGCGGTGCACCCTGGACTCGCTCACACGACACTCCCGGTGATGGTGCGGCCCGTCCAGCGCAGCCTACCAGGTTAGCATTGCGCCCCGTCGTCTCTGCTTCCCTGCGCTCCCACCTTGAAGTAATCCTCTTTTACTCGCCGGAGAAGAACAGGGATCTGCCTACTTTTCTCCACGACAACGAGGCAGCAGATCTCCACGGCGGCGAGGTGGGCTCGGCGAGGGCGACGCGGCAGGCAAAGGCTTCGTGGCGGCAAGTGAGGGCGCGGCATCGAGCGATGGCGCGATGACCCCGCCGCCTCCCGGTGGGCGCGATGCCAAGCGAATCACTCCCTTCCTCACCAGCGACGGCGGCTGCCTTCCACTGGCCGGCAGCGTCCCCTTCCCCACCATCGACGACGGCCGGGACGCGAGTGCGATGGCGTGCGCCAGGCACATCTCCGGAAGTCGCCTGCACATCCAGCAGCAACCAGTGGTGTACAGCCTAGTGGCGTCGGTGGGTCCTCATCGGCGGCAGGTCACAGCCCCCTCCAGCGTGCATGGATGGGGCGGTCCTGACGGTCTCCTTCGCCATGGGCCTCTCCGGCGTACAGAGTCATGGCTCCTGCGTGTGCCGGTCCTGACTCCTGCGTTCCCCTGACTCCGGCATACATTCTTTCTGGCATTCTGCTTTCCATACATCTGAAGTTCTCTCTCTCCATTTGGAGTACAGAATTGCAGGTGGCAACAACACATTCATGAATCGATGGATTGATGATGTATTGTGCTGAATCTTTGATTTCTTTTGAGTCTCCTTTTCTGAATCTTTGACGCTCCCTAAGCTCTGGTGCCTATTCCACCATGCTAGCCGGGGATCCATCGAGGCGGAAGCACATCCATGGTGAGGATCAAGCCTCCTGGTGGCCAACCGAGGAGCATGTGCTATCTACCTTAGGAATGATGGATGTTGTATTGGATTTTTGTTAATGAATTTGGCCAAACGTTTGTACAAATGTGTTGGATCTTAGGAGCTTCAACTCACCCTTACGAACTGTGGCGATGGATCTGTTGGATTTGACGGATTTTTTAGATGAATTTGGTTGATTTCTCTAGGAAGTGATGGACGTGAGCATCAAAATGTTTAGTTTTTTTTAACGTGAGCAACATTATACAGATGTTTAATGTTTTTAGTTTGCTAGACTAGATTTTTGTACAGAGGTTGTGTACATCTGATGAGCTCATGTGCCCGCCTGTAATTACTACAAATGATTACAGTAGTAACAAAAAATTATTACAGACAAATGATTACAGTAGTAACAAAAGATTATTACAGAAAGAAAAATTACTACAGAAAGTACCACAGCAAAGTGTACCACTTGTCCCTGCCGGTAATTATTTGTCAAACCAAAAGATAACAGTAGTAATAAAAAAAATATTGCCCCTCATTGACTCTCACAGCCAATTTTACTGCACACGGGTCTGGACTGAATTATTTCTAAACCTAAATGATACTATTAGAAATAAAAAATACCCCAAACGGAGACCGGACGCCTCGATGATTATCACCGCCAATTTTACCACTCACATGCCAAGAGGGAATTATTTTGCTTAGCAAAATGATGCTACTAATAATAAAAATTACCCTTGCCGGTGATGGGACACGCGGGTGATAAGCACAGACAAAATTAACCGCTCACATGCTAGGACAGAATTATTTGCTAATCAAAATGATGCTACTAGTAATTAAAATGATGCTAGTAGTAATAAAAAACTAAATCCGGAGTACAACTAATTTTACTGTAACTAGTCCCTATCGGAATTATTTAAGCGCAGGATCCAAAGCCATGACGTAAACAAAAGTTGACATGTTCCGTGGAAGCAAATGTTACTTAATCGTGGTTGCCCTCAATTTTCGCATGCACACATTGGGGTTCCACCCTATTAGTAATAAAAAATACCCCAAACGGAGACGGGACGCCTTCATGATTATCACCGCCAATTTTACCACTCACATGCCAAGAGGAAATTATTTTGCATCCAATTTTACTGCACACAGGTGAATAGCTAAGGCAAATTTTACCGCTCCACGTGCCAGAAGGGAATTATTTGCTTAGCAAAATGATACTAATAGTAATAAAAATTAGTCTTGTCGGTGACCGGACACGCCGGCGAATAGCACATGCAAATTTTACCATTCATATACCAGGAGGGAATTATTTGCTTAGCAAAATGATACTAATAGTAATAAAAATTAGCCTTGCCGGTGATCGGACACGCCGGTGATAAGCACAGATAAAATTAACCTCTCACATGCTAGGACAGAATTATTTGCTAATTAAAATGATGCTACTAGTAATAAAAATTAGTTTGACCATGGACAGGACACGCTGGTGATTAGCACTCGGAAAATTTACCGCTCACATGCCAGAAGGGAATTATTTGCTTAACAAAATGATATGAATAGTAATAAAAATAAGACTTCCTGGCGACTGGACACGCCGGTGAATAGCACAAGCAAATTTTACTGCTCCACATGCCAAGTGTACCACTTATGATTACAGACAAATGATTACAGTAGTGACAAAAAATTATTACAGAAAGAAAAATTATTACATAAAGCACCACAGCCAAGTGTACCACTTATGTCCCTGTCAGTAATTATTTGTCAAACCAAAAGATAATAGTAGTAATAAACAAAAATTACTACTAGTAATAAAAAATTATTGCGCCTCATTGACTCTCGCAGCCAATTTTACTGCACATGGGTCGAGACTGTATTATTTCTAAACTCAAATGATACTATTAGTAATAAAAAATACCCCAAACGGAGAATTATTTGACTCCTCACATGGCTGGAGGGAATTATTTGCTTAGAAAAACGATACTAATAGTAATATAAAAAACTCATCGGAGTTCGGACGCTTCGGCAACATTCCAAGTTCGGACGCCTCGGTAATTAGCACAACTAATTTTACTATGGACAGACCTGTATGGAGACTCGACAGCCAAGTTTACTGCTTATCTTCCTGCCAGTAATTATTTGACAAACCAAAAAATAATACTAGTAATAAAAAATAGTCTAGCCGGAGGCGGAAGGCGCCGGTGATTAGCACACGCAAATTTACCATTCACAGGACCGGTACGAATTATTTACTCAACAAATTGATTCTTTTCGTAATTAAAAAAATAGTCAACAAATTGATGCTTTTCATAATTAAAAAAATAGTGTGACCGGTAACCGGACACGCCGGTGATGAGGACACGTAAATTAACCGCTCACTTGCGTGGAAGTGATTATTTACTCAACAAAATAACACTATTAGTGATAAAAAAATAGTTCGACTGAACACTCCGTGAATAGCTTAGACAAATTTACCGCTTACACACCGGGAAGGAATTATGTACTTAACAAAATAATACTATTTAGTAATAAAAAAATATGGGTAAGTACTCGAATGGTACTATTAGTAATGAAAAATCACTATGCCCAGAGGCCGGATGTCTCGGTACTATCACAACCCAACCTATTTTATTACTGTTGTAAAAAAACCCATTTTATTACGCATGGAATTGGATGGAATTATTTACAAACTTAAATGATTTACTTTGCCTCGACGGCAACCGAACATGCTAGTGATTAGCACAGAGAATTTAACCACTCACATATGAGGAGGTAATTATTCGCTTAACAATTTGATACTATTAGTAATATAAATTAGCCTGGCCGGTGATCGGAGACGCCAGTGATTAGCAACGGGAATTTAACAGCTCACGTACTAAGAGGTAATTATTTGCTTAACAATTTGATACTATTAGTAATAAAAAGTTAGTCTAGCTGGCGACCGGACACACTAGTGATTAGCACGGGAGATTTAACCGCTCACAAATCAAGAGGTAATTATTTGCTTAACAAAATAATACTATTAGTAATAAAAAAAATAGTTAAGGAAAATTTACCACTCGACGGCCAGACCGGAATTATTTAATGAACAATAAGGTACTATTAGTAATAAAAAAGTAGTCTAACCAGCGATACGACATGCTGGTGGCTCAGGGATAAAAATTACCTCGTATGGATACTGCTAGTGGCTATGAGCGATAAAAATTAGCTCGTATGGATACTGGACGCCAAGCTGATTACTGCATGTAAATTTACTGCTCAACGGTCTAGATGGAATTATTTATATGTCCAAATAATAATCATAGTAATAAAAAATAGCCTCACCAGAGTTCAAATAATGATACTAGTAATAAATAATACCTGGTCAATCACACCCGGTGCCTGCCTTTTTTTTCAAAAAATACCGTTGAAGAAAATCATCATGATTTGACCGTACTGATTGATGTCAATTAAATTTAATTTCATGGATTAAATTCTCAAAAACGGTGAACATGCACCTGTGAATGGCAGCCCAATCAATGCATTTGTGAGACATTGTTTAAAGGAGCAGGCACACGTCATTCATGTCCCCAACCATGCATGCAAACATGAATTAAAATCGTCACCCATTAAGCACTTTATGGCTTGTCGGAATGAAAACAACCGGCTTGGTGCATGCTGACTCCGGCAGCCGGTGTGATAAATAATATTCATAGTGCAGGCTGCTAATTAGCAGAGGATGACACTTATTTTGGGTCATAGGCGCTAATAGGTACTAATAGATGCCAACTACCTATTATTAACGTATTAGTAGGTGGATCCAAATTCCCCGTACTTATGATTATCTAGCTAGTGCAAATAGGTCCTTTGAAACATAATTAGACATATTTTATGGTTATTTTTTTGGTAGTAAATGTTGGTAATTTAAATCAAAATTTGAGAGAATATTAAATTATTTTTTAGTAATAATAGATGTGAGTAATTTGGATGCAAATTTTAGGGGCAATCTAAGCTACTATCCTCATCATACTTGCAATCCTGTGCAGAAGTGCAAACATTAGTAGAAACACCTAAACTATAAAAATACAAGTACAATTGAAGAGACCTTTACCTACACATATGCAAGGAGGAAAATAAACTTCATAATGACTGAAAAGCAAAAAAGATGATAACCAATGGTTGATCCATAAATACTTACAAAGTTGCACCAAATTCAATAGGAATTTATATTAAACCAGTATGGCAAAAACAAATAATTGGAGAGTTTACGTTGGCTGTGAATATTTCTGGTGCTGAGAATATTATTTTTTTATCTGAGTCCTATTCAAATATTCTCCGATTTCAACTCCCATGCCCAGACGTAGTTCTTATTCTGTTTTTTTATATTTTATTATTTTATTTATCCGAGTCCTATTTAAATTTTCTGCAATTTCACCAACCACGCCCTGACGTCCAAGTTCCTATTCAAATTATTTTTTTCCCCAATTTCATGTTGCTGGTCCAAACGTCCAAGTTCCTATAGTATTATAGAACGCCTGATTTTAATGCATCTCACTTTAATCAGCTTCACTAGTCGTCATAATATCCTTCAATTCACATAATCTTTTGCACGAACGTCGCATGGCAACAATTCACCCTAGGTGTTCGGTTAACCAAAACCGATTGGTTTGGTTCTTCAGTTAGTGAGCAAATTCAGTTCCCTGAGAACAAGGTACCAATCGGTTCTTTTTCAAAGGCGGAACCAAAGAATTTCGGTTTCGGTAAATTTAGTTTGGTTTCGGTTCTAAGTGAGAAAACCGCATTTCCAGGAAGCAAAAAAACAGCTCATCCAATTCTAAATTTCGACAGCATTTCCCCTAATATCTCATGCAGTCATCAGGTATAAATCAAACAGCAATGCAACATAAAATAGCAGTACAACTCATAAATGTTATTGTTCTCTCAAGTTCAAAGGAAAACAAGCAACAATTGACCAACAGTAGGCAACAACAGTCCATCTCCAGCTCCAGATATGTGTCCAGCACACCACACACACACATGCAGAGCAGTCCATCTCCAGGCGTTCAGCACTAGTGGTCTAGTGCACCACGCACACACATGCAGAACATTAAAAAAAGAGAAAAATTCACCGGCGGTCCCTGCACTTGGCAGCTTAGTGTATTTCTGGGTCTTTGAACTTGGCTTTAGGTGTCATCTAGGTTCCTGAACTTGGCTTTGGGTGTTATTTAGGTTCCCGAACTTTGAACAGTGTATTTTTGGCTCCCTGAACTTGGCTTCGGGTATCATCTGGGTCTCTGAACTTGGCTTCGGGTGTCATCTAGGTCCCAATGCTGACGTGGCGCGGTCCTACATGTGGGGCCCACATGTTAGTCGGTTATATTTCTATTTCGGATGTACTGTAGCTACAAATTCTAAAATATTCCAAAAATTATATCTTTTTCATATGATCTCGGATGAAGATGATTTTTATATGAAAAATGTAGCTCTCGACGAGATCTACAACTTTCTAGTTTTGAGTTTTTTAATTTAAGATCATTAAAATGCTTAAAAAATTAAACAAATTTTCAGCAGTATATTAATCACGTACAAGCGCTTGTCGCCTTGAAAAAATCATATCTTTTTTATATGTTGTGAAATGGATATGATTTCTATATAAAAGTTGTAGCTCTCGATGAGATCTACGACTTTCTAGTTTTGAGTTTTTTAATTTGAGGTCGCTAAAATGCTCAAAAAAATTAAACAAATTTTCAACAGTATATTAATTCCTGAAAATTTGTTTAATTTTTTTGAATATTTTAGCGACCTCAAATTAAAAAACTCAAAACTAGAAAGTTACAGATCTCATCGAGAGCTACAACTTTCATATAGAAATCATCTCCATTTGATAACATATAAAAAAGATATGATTTTTCCAAGGCGACAAGCGCTTGTACGCGATTAATATACTGCTGAAAATTTGTTTAATTTTTTAAAGCATTTTAATGATCTCAAATTAAAAAAACTCAAAACTAGAAAGTTGTAGATCTCGTCGAGAGCTACATTTTTCATATAAAAATCATCTTCATCCGAGATCATATGAAAAAGATATAATTTTTTAGAATATTTAAGAAATTGTAGCTACAATACCCACGAAATATAAATATAACCGACTGACATGTGGGCCCCACATGTAGGGCCGCGCCACGTCAACATTGGGACCTAGATGACACCCGAAGCCAAGTTCAGGGACCCAGATGACACCTGAAGCCAAGTTCAGGGACCCAAAAATACACTGTTCAAAGTTCGGGGACCTAAGTGACACCCAAAGCCAAGTTCAGGGACCTAGATAACACCTGAAGCCAAGTTCAGGGACCCAAAAATACACTGTTTAAAGTTCGAAGACCTAAGTGACACTGGCTGCCAGGTTCAGGGACCGCCGGTGACTTTTTCTCGAAAGAGAAGTCGAACAACACCGGTGAATTTTTCTCTTAAAAAAACAAGTCGAACAACACTAGTTCACACTACACAGCCACTCCTTGTCTCCTTCACAGTCCACAGTCACACTCCACAGCACCACACAAACACATGCTCGTGAAATTTTGCATGGCCTGCACCTTCACAAGCAGCACTGCAACAGTCTCACAATCACGAGGAGAAAGTTAATCTTTCTCACAATCATCACGTAAAATGATAATCAAGTTAGGAGCTAACATCTACTCCAAGGACCATCCCTACCAAAATATACTCCCAGTCAGTTTCTGCAGCTACGCAGTCTGAACATCACTGATATGCACTCCAAAATCAAACAGGCACATCAATTAGCGCACAGCCTAAATCTATCAGATACATACACACTGATGACAGTTCACATTGCTAGACACCTCTTAAGGATAGTAACAAATATTCTGCACTTGGTCCGATCAATTCACTTTGAAATAATTCCCTGAATCCTCATCGAGTACCAAACATTCTTGCTCATTGTGTCCCTTAAGATCACACTTGGTACAACGATTATTTCCTCCTTTACCACTTCTGCTGACATTTCTAACTGCAGCACTACCATCCTCTCCTGTGTTGCCACTATTTCTTTTGTTGTGGCCTGGCTTTCCACATTTACTACAGAACTTGCTCTGATATGGAACCCCTCTATTTATCGGTGATGCTGGAGACTCTAATGTACCTTGGGTTTTCCCCTTAACCTTCTTTTTCCTTGTATTTGACTTTGATGCCGCCACACTTTTCTTGGTTGATACTGTTTGACCACGAACACCAAGCTTTTTAGCCTTCTTTATATTCTTTTCTGCCGATGACTTCAATCTTTTAATCACTGGCCGGCCCCGCGATTTATCCCTGACTGGTGCTTTAAGGTTCAGAATATCTGAATCACTCATCCCTGCACTGCTCCCTGCTGCCCCATATCTATTACCTTTTGCAGCCTCTACATCAGTTGCTTCTGACATTTCTTCATCATTGGAGCATTCTATCTCAGCTTGATTCTTTCTGGCTTCTAGATCTTCGTCGACCTCCTTGATCACTGCATCTAGGTGTCTCATCAATATATCTTGTGTCCTCCTGTCAGTGTTACCCTTGGTAACAGCCTCTAGCGCCTTTGCATTCACCCTTCTTCGCCATATGCATTCTGTATCTGATATGTTATTCTTATTTGAACTTAACTTCATATGATCAGGCAGAACATCCTTTGCGTTCCTGGTCCAACACGTCACGATGTGGCTATCAGGAATCCGCGATTTACTTAACATAATCATGAACTGTTCCATACAGTAAATAGTTCCCAGTTAGACTAATATGCACTTTATTTTTTCTAATGGAATAGGTGACTGAATTTACTAAATAGTACGGACTTACTCTGAGAGTGTGACAGCACAGTATACCAATGTGTTAAAAAAACCACATTCACAGAAATATCTTCCACCTTCATCATATACAAACACCTTGTATACTTTCTTCCGCCATTCTGGGCACTGATCTTCATTGTTCTGAGCTACCAGATAAAAATCTGGACCTTTTCCAGTGACTCTAAAATTTGCAGCTAGGTCAACTTGTTTACGAAACAATTTCAGTGATTGCCCTGTGTAGATCTTGATAGCATGCCTCTCAATAGGCCATAGCCTACTATATTTAACAACCAGCTATATAAAATTTGGAAAGCATTAGTTTTATGCAGAACAATATTTAGATGACAAACAAAACATATTTTTGAAATTAACTACCTATTTTGTTAGATTCTCTTCTCTCCCTTCTTCCATGTCCCTATCATCCAACAACTTATTGAATTGGGAGACAAATTGGTTCATAGATGAGTTCCTTGGTAC
This sequence comes from Saccharum spontaneum, assembly GCA_022457205.1. Taxonomy (NCBI): domain Eukaryota; kingdom Viridiplantae; phylum Streptophyta; class Magnoliopsida; order Poales; family Poaceae; genus Saccharum; species Saccharum spontaneum. The sequence continues at coordinate 4,935,295 of CM039609.1, read as the reverse complement.
AAACCTCTTAAGCATCCAGTTCGCGCTCTCACTCCTTTGTGTGCTTGTCATACCAGCACAAAAATTACCTTTTGACCATGGTTTAGCCCATTTTGAGCGGCACTGAAAAGTTCTAATCATGAAGGGGTTTTCTGTTAGTTGGTAACGTTCACACAAGTCAGACCAGGCATCTTCAAATTCTTGCTTTGTCATCATCTCATTAACAATAGAATAAAACTCATCTCTAAATGCTGCATTTTTTGTGTAAGTTGGTCCCAGACACTCTCTAATCTTCTTCAGGACATGCCACTTGCACCATAGATGGAATGTATCAGGCCAGACTTCACCTAAAGGGATGCTCATCGCCTTGCATTGATCTGTTCAAAAAAGAAGCAAAACTTTTTCAACATACAGAAAACAGTAGGTGATGTAACTTTTCCTACTCAACCCACCACTTACCAGTTAGTACTGTACGTGGTGGCTTTGCCCCCATTAGGTTCTCAAATTCCTTGAATACCCACTTGAAACTCTCAGTTGTTTCATTTCTCATCAGGACACCACCATACACTATAGTCTGAAAATGATTGTTAACACCTACGAACAACCCAAATGGCATTTTGTAGAAGTTTGTTGAGTATGTAGTGTCAAAAGTTACAACATCACCAAAGCATGCGTATTGTTCTCGACTTTTCCCACTACACCACATCAATGTATTAATCCGACTTCCTTCACCTACCTCCACACTCCACTGGAAGCCAGGGTCTTCTTCTTTCATCTTCTTAAACAATTCCATTGTCTTGCCAACATCATCATCCATCTGTTCCCTCGCAATATGACTGCATATAGTCCGTATTGACCTTTTGGTACATGGAGCATCCTTGAAACTCCCAAACATTGAACCTATTATACATCGCACTTTCGTCTGGTCCACATTAACCTCTCGAAGATACCTTATGACACCTAGTGTATAAGGATCTAGCCTCTTGTGGGAGAACAAGTTCCTTTTCTCTGAACAGCTCTCAGCAAGTGGGTGATTGTGGTCTTTGACAAATTCAGAGACATACCATCCCCTGTTTTCATCACGTAGCAACTTAATCCTCGCCTTGCAATTAACCTTCTTGGTAGTACTACTAACACGCCTGTCTTAACCCTAGAATAACAAAAACAAAAAAACTCAAGGTTACAATATATCTTCACTGAAGCAATTAGAAGTATGGAATGTATTTGCCTTTACACTTGCCACTTTATCGCAGCAAAATTCCTGCATTGTTCTAGACTCTGGATCTTTCGAACTTGAAGGTCTATTTTTATTGTAAATAATCCCAAAACCATATTCCCATGAGTACATATTATAGAATTCATAACCTTCCTCCTTTGAGTCAAAAACCATCCCCAATATCGGCTCAAATATGTGTTCACCTTTTCGATGGCTTGCTGTTCTCACTGCAATTTCAACAGCACCCATATCTCTTAGTTTCCTGGAGTCAGTTCCCTTCATGTTCTTATTTGTCCGGTACCTTTCAAAAAAAGAATAGAGGATACTCAGGTTACTACAGGATGTAAAATAATTTGAGTTATCTATCCATTCTATGTTTGAGAAGAATATGATGAATTATTCAAATGTTGTTTTCACATATTCTTTAGAAATAAAAAGTGTGCCAAATTCCAAATCCTAGTATAGATTTAGACATGTTTCATCATGTTTTTTAACTACATATACCATCAGTTGGGTTGTCCTTTCATCACATAGAAATTTATTATACCTTTTCTTATAAGCCACCCCTGCTTGGGCTAAATACCTTTCAGATATCTCCTGCGCTATTTCCTGCTTGGCACACCCGCAATCACCAAGTGTGGATGGACATGCGTATCCATCAGTTTCAGATTCTGTATTATCATTACAACATCTACCTTCCGCTGCATTTGCTTTATTGAGCTCATGGTGCCCATCTTCTTCTGGTAATTCATCCTCCAAGTTCACATTAGTAGGAATATCTTCTATATCATCACCATATTTACTTGCTTCATCAGGTACTTCATCTTGGAATTGAATATCACTATTCTCACCATTGCTCAATTCAAACCCATTAAGCTCTGTGTCATCTATCCCTCGAACAAAGTCATCATCATCAAAACCCCTGCCACGCAAGAAGTCTTCCCTTCCAATTGTGTCACTAAAGGTAGTAACAAATTCGCTAATTGAATTATATGTCTCGTTAATAGGGTTGAAGGCAACTTCTCCATTTGAAACTACAGCTTCGCCATTCTCTTGTTCAGATTCTGTTCCTGCCTGATATCCTTCTTCACAATCCCCCTCTTCACACATATCATCTTCTGTGCTATCATGCAAGCATTTCAACTCATCGTCTGTACTTGCTTTCAAGTCTGTATGGTTCCACAAACTAGCAGGGTGACCGTGCCACAATATCCCAGCATCTGCATGCATTAGCAGCTGACTAAAAGACCCCATTGCACCTTGATGACCTGGTCCGTAATGACAATGACCTTCATGCATAGAGCCTGCAAAGATTTCCCAATATTACAAATTTAGTCGGTTCCTCATTGATAACATTATGTAAAAACTTTGGTCGTATAATGCAACCAATAACAACATACACCATCAGTACTTTAAAAATTTCTTCCTCATTGAACAATTGATACTCCAGGTTATTACAAATTTGTCCTTTATTTTAACTATTTGATAACAGAGCTGAATGTGCCAAGCTTAACTAACTTAGGTACAATTTATAGCATATCCTTGTAAAAAAGCTCTATAGATGATTGTTCCAAAAAAAATAGGTTAAACAACTATTAAAACTAGTGTTTTATCTGCAATGTTTTACAATTATACATAAGCATATTCTTCATGTAGCCCCCATTGGAGATCACAAGACATTCATATCAAATAAAGTACTATGTGCATATTCTTCATGTAGCCCTCATTGGAGATCACAATACATTCCTATCAAACAAAGTACTATATGCATATTCTTCATGAAGCCCCCCATTGGAGATCGCAAACCACTCTTATCAAATAAAGTACTGGATTTGAGTAATTGTGTAAGTTTCAAATTTGTTTGCTTGGTTCATATAGTTCACCTATGTACTAAACTTCTCAACTTTAATACACAGGTGTCATTTATCTTAACTATTCTATAACATTGCTCAATGTGCCAAGCTTCTGAACCCAGTAACTATGCTGTTTTGAAAACTAAATATGTTTTTCTGCTATGCAATTCTGTAGTTAAAAACTAATATTTTTAAGTATTCACTGAAAAGGGCAGAACCATTCCAACCACCAGAAATTGGCAGTGCATACCTCCTCCAACTTGTGCTCCAAATGCAGTGTGTGATAAGGATGCACTTTCGCTACTTGGAGGATAATAGTTGCTTGTATCATGAGAGGCTGATACTTTCCTTCCTTCCTTGTCAAGAAAACCATTCATGTCATAGAATATGTGATATTCAGAAGGCTGTGGTGATAATCTTAACCTACAATATTTAAACTGTGTACAATCAGATGTGTTGAACACGAAATGAAGATAGTCCTAGTTAGAACCATCCATTCAACAAAGAAGCGTAAGGTATAGGTGAGACTGTAAATTGACATTAGACTTCTCTATGGGACTGCCAGTACTATGGGACTGCCTAGAAGTACTACATGATAATGCTAATTACTTTCTCTATTTCGACATACATTTTTTCGAACAAGGGATCTCCCCATTTCCATTGCATAAACAGAAATACAACCAGAGTGTCAAGAGCGTTCAGAACAGGAAAAGATAGACAAGGAAACTAGCAGACCATGGAGATAAGCACCCAGGCGCGATTACAGTCCAACAAGCATAGCGTAAAACAGACAAAAGCTTAAGACATAAACATTCTGCACAAAGTTATGATCTATCTTATATTGTCAATCGATATAATTACTTATGTACTAACATACAAAGTTAAAATTTTGATCTACAGGAATCCAAAAACATAACTGAAAATGACAATACCCAACTCATAAAATTTAGCGGCATCAAAACCAAAAAAAAGCCACTCTTGTTTTTGAAGAAAAAGATGGCCACACAAGTTGGAGATGAATGGCAGCAAAGAAAAGTGGGTGCAACTTAGGATGTGACTAAATTATGCAACAACATATATTGTATACCATATTTGTACTACAAAAATAAAGAAATAAAAGGGACTGGATTTCATATACCTGACTACAACTGATGTAGGCAAAACATGTTGATTGGAGCCTTGAGGAATTAATAGCAGATATCCTTGCACATCATATATGTAAGAATGTTGTCACAAATATGCATAAACAAAAATATAAGAATCACTAGAACAAGACCATTAAGATTGTTAATATTGAGACCTTCTGAGTAGTGATATTTCCTTAGAACATGCTTCTTGTTGCTGAAACATAAATTGTGAAACTATTAGTCCTCTTCTCTAGTTAAAAAATTACAAGCAGTAAGCAGTAAAGATGTTGCAGAGTTGCAGAGTACCTGATATGCTTGGGTTGCTGCTATCAGATTGTAACCATTGTTTCAAAGGAAGAAGCATTATGTATAGCTGGGTTGCTGCTATCAGATTAAAACAAAGGTCCTGGATCAACAAAATGCAGAGTAAAAGACAAATCAAAGTTGGAAACTCACACTAGTATTTGGCATATAAAGCTTAGGAAGTAGTTCGCTGATTCAGGAATAATTTTAATTGATCGAATATCACTTGTGCTGTTGTAGTAAACAAAAAGTGGATGCTATCTTAATACTATACATTAAAAATGCTAGTATATTTTTCATAGTTGATAACACCTAAAATTCTTTTGTTTTGTACATCTAATACAAAGGAGTTTTATCTAAATAAGATAAGATTGTGAAAATTTATGTGATAGGTATTTCATACGAGATACTGATAATTCAGCCCCTAGCCCCTCATCGTCTTCAACTCTGATCAAACTCTTTTCTGAAACTCTGATCAAACTCTAGTAATTTTCATCCATATCTGCCAGGTGAAATTTTGTGCAGTAAGTTATATTAGTGTGGATACTGATGATATGACAAGTACGACTAATTTATATGGATGTAACTAAATTACTTGACAGGGATAGATGATTATCACCCATAATTTATGACATAGATTTATATGTGTGAAACAATTATTTTCACTTATAGCATCGTACTCAAATGGTGGCAAAAAAAGTAATAACAAACAAATTAGGCTCTCACATGCAAGATGCATAGATAAAATGCAGAACATCTTTTTTACATATTCAGCCATGGCTGCTATCTAGGTGAAATTTTCAGAGAACTGAATGCAAATTTTGACATAATATTATGAACACTTTATTGGGAATCACAGAATTTAAATTGGCAATCTGGCTAGTGGTTTCATGAGATGACAATATTCACGGAAGTCTTTCAAATACTCTATAACAAAAGGAAGTATTGATGAACAGAGCAAGAACAACTAGAAAAGCTATGACAAGCTGACAGCAAGAAGTAGCTAGCATTGCTCATCGTCAGCTTGAATTGTTCGACTCATGGAAAGCTGATTCACAGTAAAACACCATGCATTCTAATTTCTACATACTAGTTCAATATAACCTCCCATATCTATAGCTTACATATCTTCAAATGGAAAATCCTGAAACACAGTTAGTAAATTATAGACACTAATCTTGTTGGTCAAAGTATGGTTAAAAAATAGGACAGTATTCCAAAAAACAGGACTTCTATTTCAAGATATAGCTCACTTAAAAAGTGATTTCACAGTGGATACAATAAAAATTCCTTGTTGGGTACCACATAACTGATAATATTGCTGAGTGCAAGATAGTAACTAATTATCAGTAAATAAAAATCATAAATTTATAACACTGACCCTGTTGGTCAAATTATTGTGAAACAGAGTGTAATGCGCAAAGGGGATCTAGTAGCACATAAAAAAAATTCAGAACTATGGGGACCTAATAATTCAGAACAGTATAAAATTGAAGCACAAAACCAAGAAAGAACTCTCGTATAAAGCAAAAATGCCTCCTAGAAACATGTACCTCCTGCACTTTGTGCTCACAGACTTGAACTCATCCGGAAAACAGTGCTGTAGGTTTCTGCATTAAGTATTTGGGCAGATTCACGGAAGAGCCATAAGGAATAATAGCAGGTGCAAATAGATCTGCGTGCTATAACAAATTAAAATAGAAGACCTGAATCAACAAATTGCAATGGCAAAGAGAAATCAAATCTGGAAACAAAACTAATAATACAGTGAAAAATAAGGCGGCGGAGGCACCCAGTGAAGAACCCGGCGGCAGCGGCGCCCTATGAGGAAAATGGCGGTGTCGACATCCGATGAAGAACGCGGCGTCGGCGGTGCCCTCAGCTGGAAATGGCGACTGCGGCGAAGATGGTGGCGGCACGGTGGGAGGAGATCCAGTGATCCACGGCGCGGTGGAAATGGCAGCGACGGCGAGGGGGCAAGCTCGGTTGGGGGTGGCGGCGGCGAGGCTGAAATGGGTTGGGTCGGCGTCTGGCGCCAGATGAGGAATTCGATTTCTTGGGTATTCCCTCCGTATCGGATTTAGAAGTCGTTTTGGACAATGTTTGGGTTAAACATTGGGAATATAAATCATCAATAACTTTTAAGTTGTTGAGTTTGCAAATGTAAAAATTATATAAATAGATTTGTCTTGAAAATACTTTCATAAAAGTATACATATATCACTTTTCCATAAATATTTTTTATAAAAACAAGAGGTCAAAGTTGTGTTTTGGAGACTGTGTCACTGTCTTAAACGACTTCTAAATCTGATACAGAGAGAGTACGCGGGATTGTGCCAGAGCAGTGAGGCAACTGGACGTCGAGGCGGTGAGGCGGCAGTCAAAGGCCAAATTGCGTGAGGCACTGGAGCACGAATATTAAAGCGCTATGGATGGTCGGAGATACCGGGTGGGCGGGCAACCGGTTGTGGTTGTGATTTTTCGAATATGGGTTCATAGGGAACCTCAACCTCACCAAGAAGAAATCGCGGAACACGGCCACCTCAGCTTCACGCGCCATGGGCACGGTTTCCCCCTCCGACACCTGTGCATCCTCTCTGACAAGCACTTCGCGAAGGTGTCGAGGTGCTCCTCCATAACTAGGCTGGCCCCAAGATCAAAGGACTGCACCTTCGACCTAGCCTCATCTTCGTCACCCTCAACAAGCGAGCCATGGACCTGACCCGAGCCATCAAGACCTGACAAAAACAAAACACACAGCCGCAAAGTCAACCACTAACTAGAGATAACACAAACAAACCCTAATCAACCGAGCATGGATACCTTCGCAAACAAACAACGACACATAAAAACCTCAGAAAAACCCCTAAGCACATCCCACACCTCGCTCAACCAACAACCATCTCACTTCTAAACCTTCACCAAGAGAAAAAGAGCAGTAGCAAACCACAAAGAGCAAAAAGAGCCACATAACTGACCCATCATCAACTCCTCATATTTATAGGCCCCAGCCCACCACGTGACCCCGGCGGGCGCGCAAAAAACTTAAAAACAACTGCCTAATCCACGCAGAAACGTGGCCTAATCCACCCGTTCACACAGGTGCCACCTCAATAGAACCCTAACCAACTCATCAAAAACCATGCTTGAAAGCATACCTCAGGCCCAGCGCCAAAGGCCGAAGTCAGCTGGGGCGTCGCTTGGGTCAGAGACCTTGGGATCAAGCTTCGCTTGCCCCTCCATTTTTTGCTGCTTCATCCATTCAAGCTGGCCCAAAACCCCCCAAAGGGTCCATTGCTGGGGGGACGCCCTCGGCGCACCACCCGTCGCCACTTCGGCCAGGGCGAGACCCTCGTCCGTTTTCCCCTCCATGCTAAGTCATCTGGTCAGGAAGTCCTACCTTCGCAGAGAAGGACCAGCGTGGCGATGTTGCCTTCAGCGGGATCTTCGCCATTGGGGCCGTCCCGATAAGCGTTATTGTCAGGGCACCTTCGTTGGATTGGCTCTGCATGGTCTCGCTAGCCCCCCTTTTTATGAAAAGCCCTTCGACACTTATACTATGCAGGACGCGAGGTGGTCAGCGAGGCCGGTGGGCAACGGGGAACCCTCAGAAGCACCCCTCAAGACCTTCAACGCTGCCCTGAAGACGCCATTGAGGAAGGCGGCAGGGAAGTGCCCCCTAACAGAAGGCCCCGACATCGTCAAGAGGGTAGTTGAGAGCGGGGAGGGGGGAATGTCCATGATGCTCTCTCCTTCTGTGTAAAGGGACCCTTGGCCAGACCCGATGTAATTGTAATTTTACCGTACCCTCGTGTGTGACCTACTTGGGGCACTACTATGGAAGATGATGAATTAGTTGTCATTTACTCCTGAATTAATTGTGTCCCATTGCATTGCTTCCGGTGCTTCCTTTGCACTAGCCCGCCCCTCTCTCTTTCCCTTTCATTGTGGGACACCCTCAACCTCCTCCAAGTTAATCCTTAGCGAGGATATATAGGAGGCAAAGCGAAGCCCTCACAAGTGCGGAGGTGTCGTGGTGGCGCCGCGGTGGGGCTCAGCTTCGACATTGGGGAAGAGAAAGCGAAGGAGCGCTCGCTCAGAGGAGAGCATTGATCCATTTTCTTCTCCGTTCCGCTCGTCTGTCTGCTCACGGAAAAAAGAAGGAAATGGCAAGGGTAAAGCTGGAAGGAAATTTTGTTTTCCTTTTTTTCTGAATTTCAAAGTCTCCAAATGGCTAACGGGATGTGCATGTTTAATAATGGTTGTCTAGCGAATCTCTGTTGCGGGTTGGCAAACTAGCAAAGCCCACCTCCTATAATAGCAGGATTCCTTTTTTTCTCGACGGGATTCCAAAAAGCTCGGCTGGCTGTCGGTGCGAGGTGGGAGGAGGCGGTGGCCACAACGGCTGTGCCCATGGTGCTAGTGTGGGAGGGCACGGAGGAGGGCCAAGGGCAGAGCCAATGTGGCTGGCAACCGGATCGAAGGAAGGTATCGGTCTTTGTGCAGCAGACCGGATGGGAGGATATAGGCTCCGTTTGCTAGTGTTCCCACTAGCTGCAACTTCTCTAACGTATGTACTATTCATGCACTGTTTACGGGAGCTCTTTTTCTCTCTCCTCTCGGCTCCTGCGGCTCTGAGAGAGGAGAGAGAAAAAAGAGCTCATGTAAACAGTGCATAAACAGTGTATGCATCAAAGAAGCTGGAGCCGGTGGGAGCTCTCCCAAATGGGGCCACGGTATATGTAGTACAGTAGCTTTCTTGGAACGTTTTTTTTGTGACTAGCTTTCTTGGAACGTTGGGTGTCTTGTAGATAGAAGAAGAATAAAGAGTACTCAAGAATAAAGGAGGGGGGCATTGCTAAAAAAAAGAATTGTCACACCCATTTAACGACCAAATGGAGTGCATACCCTTATGTGCGCCCAGAGATCAATCACACATAAGTTCACAAATTATAACGGAAGTATCATCACAAATGTTATTACATCACGATATTTAACACATAGTCTTAACACAAATGTAGCGGAAGTATAAATAAATAACTCTCGTGGTAGCTCTAGTCACAGGTACATTGACTGGTTGACAGCAAGACTAGTAATCTTCAGGAAAGTAGGCGTAGTAGTCACTATGACCTCCATCTGTTACCCATCCGGGATTTTTATCCAAGTAAGAAAAATAAACAAGCGTAAGTACATCTCGTACTCAACAAGTGTAACATGGGGTTCATGAGGCTCAAAAAGGCATAATATTTGTTTATCAGCATGTAGCTTTTAATTAGCATGATTTTAGCATATCAATAGCATCAAATTGTCTCAATGTAAACAATAAACATATGATCCATGTGAAATGATTAATGAATAGCAAAAACATAACCATTAACAATTATCAGCTATTCCATAAGGGTCCAAGGCCACTCGTGACCGTGAGCACGCTGTTATAACAATTTTACACTCTGCAGAGGTTGTACACTTTCACTGTGAGTCGTGTTACCCAAATTCCCGGGTTAATTACTCCCAAAACACTACCAAGGTGAGCAGACAGGGTAAACACTATGAAGTCTTTCGAAGGTTCGTCTAACAAGTTAGGACTATTAGATTCACTCGGCAAACAGATGCAGAGCCCCCCTTCCAAATGGCACAATAACCCGTAGCCTATACACATAAGGACAGAGGCCGCACTATACCCGATTCATCAAGCCGTTCTTACGTCAAAAAGGTTACCTCTAACAAGCTAGAAAAGGTCCTTCTATATGACTAAAGCCAGAGCCATATAGCCCCCACAGTTGTACTGTAAATCCCGGATTGTCGCTTATAGATGAGTCCTTATGGAGAGCAATTAGAGCATCAAAAGTAACCCCCATGCTCTAATCCCCTTTAAACATTAATCAAAATCATCTTTTAATGTTTGTTGCATATTCCTCTAATCAATTTACATGATCATAGTCCATGTTTAAGCACTAGCCATACTACTCAATGCATCGTAATAGGTATCAAAGTGTAAGATCAAACTCTAAGTCATCCTTAACAAGGAATAAATGCATAATGATATTAATTACATAATGTGAATATGACAACAAGGATAATCCCATGCTATACTTGCCTTGCTCAAACTGGTCCTGAAGATCTTGCTCGTAGAAAGGCTCTTGATCCCCAACGAATTGCTCACCGTCTATACTCGATCAACCAATAGCAACAACACACATCCAGAGGCAATCATGCATAGACAAACATGACTATAATTAGAACAGTACACCAACAGTAAGAAAATAAGATAAATAGTCTTTAAAACGAATCTACGTCTCGCTAGGATCACACAGACGCGAAGATCACGAAAATCGGAGCTAAAACGACAAAGTTATGAATTTCCAAAGATTTCCTATAGAAAAATAAATACTTTAATTAAAACTCGAAAATAAATTAATCCAAACCTACTGTACAGTTGTATAGTTACATAGAGCTCACAAATATGAATCTAACGCAATTTGAATGGACCAAATTGGAGTTAAAACGAAGATTCTATGACTAAAACAAATTGAGTGGCAAAACTGTAAATATCAGAAAGCGTATTTTCTTTTTCCGAAACGAATTACGTTTTCAATTAATCAAAGCGTATTTTTCCGTTTTACGTTTTGGACCGCGGGTCATAAACTTAAAAACCTCAGGGTTTCTTTTGCAAAAACAACAGCGAACCGGTATCATTAAATAAGATCCGTCCGATTCAAAACGGACGGCCGAGATCGGATCAGGGAGAGAGAGAAAGAGGGCGCCGGCGGCCACAGTAATTCCGATGGCGGCGCCATGGCCGGATGGAGCCTGAGCTCGCTGGAGCTTGCGAAGATGACCATCCCGAGCACCATTCGCCAAACCAAAAGCACCAAAAGAAAGAGCGCATCACCGCGACCTTACCCCGCGCGAGAACAAAGCTGGAGAACAACCGGAGGGCGGCGGCTAGCTCGGCAAGGCGGCGGTGGAGGCGGAGCTTCGACGGTGGCCCTCCCGGGATGTCGAGGCTAGGGTTAAAGGGGCTCAATGAGAAGTGGGGAGGCACGGGGTTCCGTTTTATAGCTCCTAGGCATCACCGGGTAAGGAAAGGAGGAAGATTTCGAAGGAGATTCGGATCACCGAACCGGTGAAAGAGAGAAGGCGGCGTTCGTCGATGGAAAGAGCCGGAGGAACAAGAAAGGAAAGGGAAAGGGACGCTGACAGGTGGGTCCCGTGTGTCGGCGGCTCGGTGCGGCTGCGCGCGCGCGGTTGGGCTTAGCAGGCCGCGCCTGGGCTCGGCCCAGTAGGGCGGAGGCCGCGGGAGAGGGGAAGAGTGGGCCACGCGCACTAGGCTGCGAAGAGAAACAGGCCCAAAATCCGAAAGAAACAGTTTTCTCTTTTCTTTATCTTTTTCTAATTTTTCAAAGCCAATTTTCAAAAGATTTTCAAATCAAATTTGAATTTGATTTAAACCACACAATACAAAATTTCAAATGCAGCAGCATGAATGCTCAATCATGTTTCTTCCCTTATATTTGATTTTAAATTTATAAAAATTATTCTTATTCTAAATTTGCATGCTCACAAAAATATATATAAAAATCATATTTTCCTATTTTTCTTCTTTTTAAAAATTTTAGGGTGTTACAATTCTACCCCCCTTAAAATGAATCTCGCCCCGAGATTCGACCGATGCTTACTCAAACAGTTGCGGGTAGGTTTTTCTCAGATCCTCTTCTCGTTCCCAAGTAGCCTCTTCTGCTGTGTACCGATTCCACTGCACTTTACACATTTTGATTGTTCTACTTCTTGTGACTCTGTCAGCAGTTTCCAAAATTTTAACCGGAAACTCTTCATATGTAAGATCCTCCTTAACAGTGAGCTCCTCTAATGGAATCTGTTCCTCTGGTACTCGTAAACATTTCTTCAATTGAGACACATGGAACACATCATGTACACCTGCCAAACTCTCGGGTAATTCCAACTGATATGCCACTTCACCACGTCTCTCTATGATCTTGAAAGGTCCAATATATCTTGGTGCCAATTTACCCTTCATGTTGAACCTCTTCACACTCCTCATGGGTGACACTTTCAAGTAAACATAATCCCCTACCTCAAAAGTCAACTCTCTTCTACGAGTATCCGCATAGCTTTTCTGTCGGGACTGTGCTATTTTTAGATTATCTCTAATCATTCTCACTTTCTTTTCAACATCCTTTAATACATCAGGCCCAAACACTTGACTCTCCCCTGTCTGATTCCAGAACAACGGGGTCCTACACTTTCGTCCATACAGGGCCTCAAACGGTGCCATTTGAAGACTCTTCTGATAACTATTGTTATAAGAGAACTCTGCGTAAGGCAAACTCTTATCCCAGCTAGTACCATATTGTAAAGCACAAGCTCTCAACATATCTTCCAATATCTGATTAATTCTCTCCGTTTGACCATCTGTCTAGGGATGATAAGCTGTACTAAAATTTAGTTTGGTCCCCAATGATTCATATATCTTTTGCCAATAATGAGATGTAAACTGAGTACCTCGATCAGACACAATCTTCTTAGGAACTCCATGTAGACTCACTATTCTTTCCATATACAACTCTGCCAACTTCGCACTGCTATATGTAGTCTTCAAAGGAAGAAAATGAGCAACCTTAGTCAGACGATCCACTATCACCCAAATTGAATCATATCCTCTTTGAGTCCGTGGCAACCCAACTATAAAGTCCATACCAACATCTTCCCATTTCCACTCGGGTATCTACATAGGCTGTAACAATCCTGCAGGTCTCTGATGTTCAGCTTTCACCCTTTGACAAGTGTCACACAAAGCAACATACTCAGCAACGTCTCTCTTTAAACCATACCACCAATATTTCTCTTTCAGATCCAAGTACATCTTAGTACTCCACGGATGTATGGAATAAGCTGACTCATGAGCTTCATGCAGAATTGCCCTTCTAATATCCTTATCTTCAGGCACACACAACCTTTTTCCAAACCATAGCGTACCATTATCATCCTTACGGAATCCTGGAGATTTACCTTTCGCTATGTTTTCAGCTATCTCTCTCAACTTTTCATCCTTCAGCTGACCTTTGCGGATTTCTTGCTCCAAAGTAGGCTCTAATACTAATTCCACTGCATTGGTAGTAAATCCTAAGTTCAGATGCTTGCACTCAGCACACAATTGTTTTGGCATAGGCATTACTTGTATTTCATTTGCATAACTTTTTCTACTAAGAGCATCAGCAACAACGTTGGCCTTTCCTGGATGATAATGCACCTCTAGATCATAGTCTTTTATCAACTCCAACCATCTACGCTGCCTCAAGTTCAGATCCGTTTGAGTGAAGATATACCTTAGACTCTTGTGATCAGTGTATATATCACTCTTGTGTCCAATCAAATAATGTCTCCATATCTTTAATGCATGAACCACTGCAGCTAATTCCAAATCATGAGTAGGGTAATTTAACTCATGCTTCCTCAACTACCTCGATGCATATGCCACAACTCTACCTTCTTGCATAAGAACACATCCCAAACGCAATCGAGATGCATCACAATAGATAGAGAAAGGTTTATTCAGATCTGGCAAAACTAAGACGGGTGCAGTAGTCAATCTTTTCTTTAATTCCTCAAAATTAGTCTGACACTTCTCGGACCACACAAACTTGGCATTCTTCTCCAATAATGCAGTCATTGGTTTTGCAAGCTTTGAAAACCCCTCTATAAATCTCCTATAATAACCAGCCAATCCCAAGAAGCTACGGATTTCACTCACATTGATGGGTGGTTTCCAGTTCAATACATCTTTCACCTTGCCAGGATCTACTGATATTCCTCCATTTGAGACAATGTGACCCAGAAAAGAAACTTCCTTCAGCCAAAACTCACATTTACTCCTTTTTGCATATAGTTGGTGTTCTCTGAGCTTTTGCAAGACTAACCTCAAATGTTCAGCATGTTCTTCCTCAGTCTTGGAAAATACTAGAATATCATCAATGAATACCACTACAAACTTGTCCAGATATTCCATGAACACCTTATTCATTAAGTACATGAAGTATGCAGGGGCATTAGTCAAACCAAAGGACATCACTGTATACTCATACAACCCATACCGTGTGGTAAAAGCTGTCTTGGGTATATCCCTGGCACGAATCTTCAATTGATGATATCCCGAGCGAAGATCAATCTTGGAAAATACACAAGCTCCTCTCAACTGATCAAATAGGTCATCAATTCTAGGCAATGGGTACTTATTCTTGATAGTAACCTCATTAAGAGACCGATAATCTACACACATCCTTTGAGTTCCATCTTTCTTATCCACAAAAATCACTGGTGCTCCCCATGGTGAAGAACTAGGATGAATGAAACCCTTATCCTGCAACTCCTTAATTTATTTCTTAAGTTCTTCTAATTCATTTACTCCCATTCTATATGGACGCTTAGCTATAGGTGCAGTTCCAGGTAATAATTCAATAATAAATTCATTGTCACGGTCTGGTGGCATACCTGGCAATTCCTCTGGAAATACATCTGGGAACTCCTCCACAACTGGATCTTCCTGGTTGGCACCATCATTGAGCTGGTTCACTGTAGCGGTCTCCTATTTCTGCACTTTTACCTCAACTTTGATTCTATCACCCTTTGGTGTTGTCAGTACAACTGATTTACCCTTACACTGAATCTCTGCTTGTTGTTGCGTCATCCAATCCATTCCCAATATAAGATCAATCCCAGCTGTTCTCAAAACTATAGGACTAACTGTAAACTCTACCCCCCTTAAGTTGAGACTAATCGGAAGACAGCGATAAGATGCTGGCATACTTCCACCAGGTGAGTTTACTAAGATAGGGTTCTTCATGGCACACAAATGGATTCTATGTATTCTAACAAATGATTGTGATATGAAAGAATGTGATGCTCCAGAATAAAAAAGAACAGTGGCGGGAGTAGAGTGGACATCGAACGTACCAAGCATAACTTCTGGCTCCTCCACTGCAGTTTCCTGGGACAAGTGATTCACCCTTCCCGAGTTAGGTGCGGGCTTCTGGTGGCTGCTCTGTCTCTAGGGAGTCTGCTGGTTGGGCTTCTCCGGGCAATTGTAGGACAAGTGACCTTCTTTTTCACATCGGAAACACCTGTTGGGAGTATTGGGAGCACTAGTCTTCATGGGAGTATTGTTGGAAGGACCCTGACGCTGTGCTTGATTCCCATTCTGCTGCGGAGGACGTTGGTTGCTATTCTGTGGCTGGAATGGGGGACGTTGTGGAAACTGTCCACGGAAAGGGGGCTGACCACGATTCCACTGTCCAGAAGGAGGCCTCTGCTGATTAGTCTGTTGAAAGCTAGTACGTGGACGGGTGTTGCTACTGGAGGCTTGTCCCTGTAACCTCTTCCTCTTTGCATCCATTTCCTTGCGCTTGTTATCCACCACGATAGCGCGGTTCACAAGCGTCTGAAAGTTAGGGTAGGTATTGGACATCAACTGCAACTGTAGTCCATCATATAATCCCTTCAAGAAGCGGCGCTGCTTATCATTGTCATTGGCCACCTCATGTGGAGCATATCATGACAATTGAGCAAACTTGTCACGGTACTCAGCTACAGTCATTGACCCTTGGGTCAGGTTCCTGAATTCCTCCGCCTTCAACTCTATCATTCCTTCAGGTATATGGTAAGCCCTGAAGTTCTCTCTAAACTCCTGCCAGGTGACTGCAGGAGCATTGGCAGGACGACCATACTCATATGACTCCCACCAATCCTGAGCTTCTCCCTGAAGTTGCCCAGAAGCGAACAGCACCTTCTGTCGGTCATCACATTGTGCAATATTGATTTGTTTCTCCACAGCACGAAGCCAATCATCGGCCTCCAAAGGATCAGCAGCATGTGTGAACACTAGGGGACGACCCTTCAAAAATTCACCACGCTTATCACGTGGTTGAGCCCCAGCAACTGGCTGATTTTGCTGGTTTTGCACTAGTTGTTGCATCAACTGCGTCTGTACTGCCAACAGTTGCTCGATAGTTGGTGGCGGTGGTGGTGGTGGATTTGGGGGAATGTTTCCACGACCCTTGCCCCTTCCTCTTCTGGCCATCTGCCACCCATAAACATGCAAACTTTAAGAATTCTATGTTATCAACCACTTATAAGATTAAGAATGAGATCTGAAAGTTTTCTGGACGAGTAGCAATATTGACAGTTCAGTATTTCAATCATATCTCGAGCTACAGAAATCCAAAAGAGGCGTGCTTTATATGGTTGGAAAGCTTATGAAATTATCCACAATTTCTATTCAGACCTCAAGATCAGATTCTGTCGTTAAGTCTATGAAAAATAAGGCGTAACAGAAACTGTTCTAGATTCCAGACTGTGCAGAAACTTTAACTTGTGAAAATTATATCTCTTGAACTAGATCAGATAAAAAGGTAATTCCAGTGGCATTTGAAAGATCCTTGAGTCTAGTTTCTCTCATAAAAAAATTATAAATATTGCACAAACCGTTTTTAAGCTATAGCAGAAACATTGAAGACTGCTCCAGAAAACAGCAAGGACAGAAACGTGATAATACCAAACCCAACTATTATTCCCTTGACTATTAAACTTATTATTTTTAAGAATGGAACTTGTAGACATGCCTACAAGTCCCGACACTCAAACAAAGATCCAACTCACACATAAGCATAATAATAAAGCAACTAGCACACCAAGGTTCAAACCACACGACAGACTCAACTGACTCAACTGACGTTACTAGGAACGTTCTTGTTACATAAAGGACTCCTACTTCCTAAGGAAGTGGCTCATGCTCTAATATCTCATAAATCTTGGGCAGGCCTTGGTTTGCTCGGAGCTCATCAATGGTTGCCTAGCACCTCTTGATAGTCTTTCCTTGTGCCTTCACCATATCTTCTAGCTGCAGCTTCCTATCCATCATATCATAGACAAGGTTCACCATCACCTGAGGTAGTGGCTCTAGCTGCACTGGATCTGTCATAGCCCATCCAAGGTCGGGGTGTGCACGAGAAAAGAAGCGATGAATGTCATGCTTCATAAGGTTAAAGCGAAGATAGCGGAGACCCATACATGCTTCAAAAGCAGCATCTTCAATGCTATCCTCTATAGTAGCTCGATGACCCATGTGAGAGAACATCCTGTCCAGCTGATATGCCCCTTTGTCTTGCTTATGTGCAAAGATGCTTGTCCTTGCCTTCCAGTATGTATCCTCCAGTGGATGAGTGTACTCCCAGCAGACGTACTCCACAGCTGGATGCCAATCAGTGAAGTAAGCAGTGAGCATCCCCACCAGGCGAAGATGAGAGACAACATTCCCTCCATTCCTGTGGTAGATCCTCACAGTCCACCCCATTGGAGGAGGTGGCATATCTCCAAGAGCTTCATGATGTGGTGAAGACGGGGGTTGTCCTCCTCCATTAGCTTCCTCTTCATCATCTTCAACCTCGATGATTTCTGGATCTTCTTCAGGCTCAGGCTCTTCCTGGGGAGGTCCTGGTGCTTGGACTGGTGCTTCAGGGGCCTGCTCCTGTTTCTAGGGTTCTGGCTCTTGTGGCTCTTCAGTTGCAAGCAGGGCACGAGGTGGGTAGTATCCTCCAGAGCTGATGCGGGCAGTCTTACGGTCACGGGCCATCTACAGAATTTTTAGATGAAGTTAGAATAGAGGCAAAATTTCGTAATAGAATGAGACATAAGAAGCATAAAAATTTATCAAATAACAAGAGCAAGATAGTGAGCATAAAAATAGTGTAAAGATGATACTAAATCGACCATTTCTAGCTAGGCTTGCGTTCTACAGTCAACAAGAGCTTTGATACCAATTTGTCACACCCATTTAACGACCAAATGGAGTGCATACCCTTATGTGCGCCCAGAGATCAATCACACATAAGTTCACAAATTATAACGGAAGTATCATCACAAATGTTATTACATCACGATATTTAACACATAGTCTTAACACAAATGTAGCGGAAGTATAAATAAATAACTCTCGTGGTAGCTCCAGTCACAGGTACATTGACTGGTTGACAGCAAGACTAGTAATCTTTAGGAAAGTAGGCGTAGTAGTCACTATTACCTCCATCTGTTACCCATCCGGGATTTTTATCCAAGTAAGAAAAATAAACAAGCGTAAGTACATCTCGTACTCAACAAGTGTAACATGGGGTTCATGAGGCTCAAAAAGGCATAATATTTGTTTATCAGCATGTAGCTTTTAATTAGCATGATTTTAGCATATCAATAGCATCAAATTGTCTCAATGTAAACAATAAACATATGATCCATGTGAAATGATTAATGAATAGCAAAAACATAACCATTAACAATTATCAGCTATTCCATAAGGGTCCAAGGCCACTCGTGACCGTGAGCACGGCTGTTATAACAGTTTTACACTCTGCAGAGGTTGTACACTTTCACTGTGAGTCGTGTTACCCAAATGCCCGGGTTAATTACTCCCAAAACACTACCAAGGTGAGCAGGCAGGGTAAACACTATGAAGTCTTTCGAAGGTTCGTCTAACAAGTTAGGGCCATTAGATTCACTCGGCAAACAGATGTAGAGCCCCCCTTCCAAATGGCACAATAACCCGCAGCCTATACACATAAGGACAGAGGCCGCACTATACCCGATTCGTCAAGCCGTTCTTACGCCAAAAAGGTTACCTCTAACAAGCTAGAAAAGGTCCTTCTATATGACTAAAGCCAGAGCCATATAGCCCCCACAGTTGTACTGTAAATCCCGGATTGTCGCTTATAGATGAGTCCTTATGGAGAGCAATTAGAGCATCAAAAGTAACCCCCATGCTCCCCTTTAAACATTAATCAAAATCATCTTTTAATGTTTGTTGCATATTCCTCTAATCAATTTACATGATCATAGTCCATGTTTAAGCACTAGCCATACTACTCAATGCATCGTAATAGGTATCAAGGTGTAAGATCAAACTCTAAGTCATCCTTAACAAGGAATAAATGCATAATGATATTAATTACATAATGTGAATAGGACAACAAGGATAATCCCATGCTATACTTGTCTTGCTCAAACTGGTCCTGAAGATCTTGCTCGTAGAAAGGCTCTTGATCCCCAACGAATTGCTCACCGTCTATACTCGATCAATCAATAGCAACAACACACATCCAGAGGCAATCATGTATAGACAAACAAGACTATAATTAGAACAGTACACCAGCAGTAAGAAAATAAGATAAATAGTCTTTAAAACGAATCTACGTCTCGCTAGGATCACACAGACGCGAAGATCACGAAAATCGGAGCTAAAACGACAAAGTTATGAATTTCCAAAGATTTCCTATAGAAAAAATAAATACTTTAATTAAAACTCAAAAATAAATTAATCCAAACCTACTATACAGTTGTATAGTTACATAGAGCTCGCAAATATGAATCTAACGCAATTTAAATGGACCAAATCGGAGTTAAAACGAAGATTCTATGACTAAAACAAATTGAGTGGCAAAACTGTAAATATCAGAAAGTGTATTTTTCTTTTTTTCGAAACGAATTACGTTTTCAATTAATCAAAGCGTATTTTTCCGTTTTACGTTTTGGACCGCGGGTCATAAACTTAAAAACCTCAGGGTTTCTTTTGCAAAAACAACAGCGAACCGGTATCATTAAATAAGATCCGTCCGATTCAAAACAGACGGCCGAGATCGGATCAGGGAGAGAGAGAAAGAGGGCGCCGGCGGCCACAGTAATTCCGATGGCGGCGCCATGGCCGGATGGAGCCTGAGCTCGCCGGAGCTCGTGAAGATGACCATCCCGAGCACCATTCGCCAAACCAAAAGCACCAAAAGAAAGAGCGCATCACCACGACCTTACCCCACGCGAGAACAAAGCTGGAGAACAACCGGAGGGCGGCGGCTAGCTCGGCAAGGCGGCGGTGGAGGCGGAGCTTCGACGGTGGCCCTCCCGGGATGTCGAGGCTAGGGTTAAAGGGGCTCAATGAGAAGCGGGGAGGCACGGGGTTCCGTTTTATAGCTCCTAGGCATCACCGGGTAAGGAAAGGAGGAAGATTTCGAAGGAGATTCGGATCATCGAACCGGTGAAAGAGAGAAGGCGGCGTTCATCGATGGAAAGAGCCGGAGGAAGAAGAAAGGAAAGGGAAAGGGACGCTGATAGGTGAGTCCCGCATGTCGGCGGCTCGGTGTGGCTGCGCGCGCGCGGTTGGGCTTAGCAGGCCGCGCCTGGGTGTAACGGATCAACGTAATACATCGGAATACATGATACGTAGAATTTACCATAAAAGCGGAATACATCGGAGTTCAGAATAAAAGTTATTACAACATAGTTCGACATAAAGTAGCGGAAGCGAGTAGTTTTACACACACACACTTAGTTCAATTACAGTGACAGTAGATAGTCATGGTCCACAAAAGCATTAGATAAGACAAGCAGAATGACCTTTGCCCAAGGTCCTAGTTGTCACCCATCGCCGGATACAGACAGTTGGAGCAGTACCCATAGTACATCTGACCATCTGCAACAACAATGGGAACAACGCCCTGAGTATGAGAATGTACTCAGCTAGACTTACCCGTCATAAACCAGAAATAATTATGACACCAAGGAGCATGCAAAGCTTTATATAGTGGACTGGCTTGACTCATTTGCGAAAAGCACAAGTTGTTATAAATAACTAGATTAAGTACTTAATGCAACAATATATAACTATAATAGAATAAGTAACAGTAATCCGGTGGACAAGGATAGTAATGCAACAACGGTTTCACTCAACTCCTATAACTTAATGCAACAATATATAACTATAATTCATGTGATAAGAAATAGCTTTTATAAAATAGGAGACTTAAAATGCTCCGGGGCTTGCCTCTTTCGAACGAGCTAGGATGGTGGTCGACGCACTCTAGTAGTTCCTCGCCTGGCTCTTCCTCCTCAGGCACCTCCTGTGCCTGGGGCTCCTGCTGGTCCGTCCAAGCCTGCTCCTCTGGTACTGCTACCTGCGACTCCTCCTGCGATCCTGTATGATGCAGTTGCATAAGTAATTATGCGAATGATGCATAGGAATATGGTGGAGTGCTTTGATAACATGAGATGCAGATGAGCGCATGGAATGAGCAGTTTAGATATCACTACATCTTCTACAAGGTAGTCCACGTCATCCAAGAACATGTACCCTAAAACATGCACATTGTTTTTATACTAATTCGCACACCACTTACACATGCAAGTGACCCTAAATGACCAAATCTTACCAACCTAACTTATCCACAACATCAGCAAGGCATAGTGATGCTTCAAAGATACACCAAACATATTTTATTATTCTTAATTTCTCATAAAGAATAATCATTTATTCCCTATTTAACTAGGGTTACACAGCAACACCTATCTCTGGTGTAGATAAAAATATACAAAAATTACAGTAGAGTACCCTTACCCTAACTAACCTTCCACTAAATTTTCATGAGAAATGCATATGTAAAACTGCTTGTACAAAATAAACAAATTATAGACTAAAAGTGAGCATGAAATTATTTTGTACTAGAAAAAGTATCAAACAACAGATTTCACATTTTTCTTAGGTTACTAACAGTAAACTAACATACTCCAAAAATTATCACATGTATGTTTTATACAAATGTTGCCCTCTACTAAAAATAACAAATATTATCAATTAAAAGCATTTGAACTACACTTCAAAAATTTCCCACAGAACATGCTTCACTAGTATTTTTCCTAGAAAGTACATCACTAATAAAGACTAATGCAACAAGAATCACATTTTTCCCTTTATTATTTTATTTACTACATTTTTTCTAAGATAACAGCATATATAACAATTAAATAAATTTGCACAACAAAGTGTCACAAAAATAACATGAGGTATTTTTAAACTGTAGATCTATTCAAGAGGAACATTTCAAACTTTATTTCATAATTTTTGGAGCTATAGATCTGGAAATACAATTTTTGGAAGCCTTTTCAAATTTTCTGGAAAAATCAATTTCTTTAAAACCGAAAATCAAACCGGCCTTTAACGCTACGTGCACACCATGGTTTCACCCCCAACTCCCACTGTGCGACAGACAGACGGGTCCCACGGGTCAGCTGACCCCACCGGTCAGCCGGAGCCGAGTCGGGGAGGCGCTGACCGGGGAGAACTCGCCGTCGGCGAGGTCGCCGGCGACGAGGTCGGTACCAGTCGACTCCCTGCAACCATGCGAACCCAACGAGGTGATTAACGGGGCGAGAGGAAGGGCAGAGCATGGGCCGCGGCGGCAATGGCGGAGGCGGTGGCGCGGCTCGCCGGCGCTAGGCCGGAGCAGGCCATGGCGGAGGTCATGGACGGGCGCACGAGCTCCGGCGAGCGGAGGCGATCATGGTGCGCACGGGGAGGAGGGAAATGCGATGGCGGAAAAGTGGGACCGAAGGGAGCCGCGGCGGCAGGCTCACCGGCGGGGGAGGAGACGGCCAAATTCAGCCGCTTACCTTGCCGAGGTGCGCGTCCCGTGACTCGACGAGGTCGGTTAGGGAAAGGGGAACGCCAGGGCGGGCGGAATTTGACGGTGGAGCTGCGGTGGTGAGGTGAGGCACGGCAATGGCGCGGCGGCGGCGGCTCGGCGTGCTGCGGCGCTGGCGAGGCACGCGAGCAAGCGGGGGCGGAATGAGGTGAGGGAGCGGGAGCAGGCGAGTCCGGGCGGGGTAAGCGCGGGGCCGCGGGGGCCACAGGGGCGCGTGTCGCGCGGCTTTGACGGCGTACGGCCACACGGCGGCCGAGCTCTGCCGCGACGCCACGGCGTCGCGCGCGGGCGCACGCGCGCCCGGGTGGGAGGGGGACGACGCGGGCGCGGGCCGAGCCGCCAGCGACGCTGGGCCGAAAGGGGAGCCGAAGCCCAGTAAGGCGAAAATCTGATTTTTCTTTTTCAAAAATATTTCCAGATTTAATTCTCTGTTTCAAAATTAAATTTGGAGATGAAAAAGGGGTTTTCAGAAATTTGGCCCAAAATAAAAGTTGTTCAAAATTTTATTCTCTACAACTTTCATGTAGAGCATTTTTCAAAATTCTCAATAGATTTTGAATTTGGGATTTAAAGCTAAATTGATAATCAAAAATCTATTTGTTTAGAATATTTTTAAAACAAAATTTAAGGAAAATTTGAATTCAAGAATTGCTCCAAAAATCAAGTTGATTTATTCTAAATTATTTAAAATTGCTACTACTCAAAAGTACACCATCTTTTTGGCACTTCTATCCAACTTAGGGTTCCAATTATTTGTTTTTTTTTCAAATTTAAATTTGAAAGAGCTACAATTCATGCAATGCACTTCATGAAATGATGTTGAATGCTTATGCTTTGAAATGATAATGCATGCTTAACACCCAGGGGTGTTACAGCCCTCCCCCTTATAAGAATCTCGTCCCGAGATTTTGAGTTACGAACCATTTATCGTAAAAATCTTTATAAGCAGTTTGAAGATATTCTCCCATTTCCCAAGAAGCATCGCTCTCATCATGATGGCTCCACTGAATCTTGTAGGTTGTGACCACTTTATTTCGAGTGACTCGGTCCTTAGTATCCAGGACTCGAACTGGTTGCTCACGATATTCCAAGTCTGCCTTGATCCGAATACCCTGAGGTTCTATTGTCTCCTCTGGAACACGCAGACACTTCTTCAATTGGGATACGTGGAAGACGGGAAAGATCGAACTCATCTCTTCTGGCAACTGTATCTTATACGCCACGGGACCCTTTTGGTCCTATATATCTAGTAGATAGTTTCTTCTTAATAGTTTCTTCTTAATTCCAAACCGTTTCTTCTTCATTGGGGTAACCTTCAAATAAACATAGTCACCCACTTGGAAATCCAATGGTCTTCTTCTCTTATCCATATAACTCTTCTGACGAGACTGTGCAGCTTGTATGTTTTGTTGGATAAGACGGACCTTTTTCTCTGCCTCATCTACAAAATCAATTCCGTAAAACCTTCTTTCTCCGGGCTCTACCCAATTTAACGGTGTCCGGCACTTCCTACCATACAAAGCTTCAAAAGGTGCCATCTTGATACTTTCTTGGTAACTGTTGTTGTAAGCAAATTCTGCCAACGGCAACCAGGATTCCCATGAGCCTCTGGATGATAGCACACAAGCCCTAAGCATATCTTCCAGTACTGCATTAACCCTTTCTGTCTGTCTGTCTGTCTGTGGATGGTAAGCTGTGCTACGAATCAAACTAGTGCCCAAACCTTGATGAAGATGTTCCCAAAAGTGAGAGGTAAACTGTGAACCACGATCAGACACTATCGTTTTTGGTACCCCATGCAATCGGACAATCTCTGCAATGTATTTTTCTGCATATTGAGGTGGTCGGAAACTTGTTTTAACTGGCAGAAAGTGAGCTGACTTGGTAAGGCGATCGACTATTACCCAAATCGAATCATGGCCCTTCTGTGTGGTGGGGAGACCAGTGATAAAGTCCATACTTATATCATCCCTTTTCCAATCGGGTACCGATAAAGGTTGCAGAAGTCCTGCAGGTCTCATGTGAAGAGCTTTAACTCTACAACACATGTCGCAACGAGCAACGTATGCTGCAATCTCCTTTTTCATCTTAGTCCACCAATAGCGGGGTCGCAAATCTTGGTACATCTTACTACTTCCGGGGTGAATAGATAGCTTAGAATGATGGGCCTCATCCATCAACTTGTTCTTAAGCTCTCTATCCTTAGGTACTACCAGGCGATCCTTAAACCATAACACTCCTTGGTTATCCAATCGAAAGTGTTTGGTGGGTTCCCTCTTCATCTTTTCTTTGATATGAAAGATTCCCTTATCTGTTTTCTGACCATCAATGATCTGGCTTTCCAGAGTACAACTGATCTGAATATTATGCAACACAGCAGGATGTAACAAATTGAACCCTTCTTCAAACAACGGTTGCACATCAATAGCATGGGATTTTCTGCTCAGTGCATCTGCTACTACATTAGCCTTCCCAGGATGATAGTGCACGTTCAGATTATAGTCTTTTATCAGCTCTAACCATCTCCTCTGTCGCATGTTCAACTCGGATTGGGTAAAGATGTATTTGAGACTCTTATGATCTGTGAAGATATTACACACATTCCCCAACAGATAGTGCCTCCAAAATCTTTAGAGCATGCACCACTGCTGCAAGCTCTAAATCATGTGTAGGATAGTTAACTTCATGTTTCCTCAATTGTCGTGAGGCATAAGCAATGACTCTTCCATTTTGCATTAGCACACATCCTAACCCATTCTTGGATGCGTCACAGAAAACATCAAACGGCTTTTCTATATCCGGTTGGGCCAGAACAGGAGCAGTGGCCAACAACTTTCGCAAGGTGCAGAAAGCTGCTTCGCACTCCTCTGTCCATACGAACTTATGATCCTTCTGTAACAGGCTTGTCATTGGTTTGGCAATCTTCGAGAAATCCGGTATGAAGCGACGGTAGTAACCGGCTAAACCAAGGAAACTACGAACTTCATGAACTGAAGTTGGTGACTTCCAGTCCATAACCTCTTGCACCTTACTAGGGTCTACGGAAATGCCATTTTCAGACAACACGTGGCCGAGAAAAGGAACTGTCCTAAGCCAGAACTCACACTTGCTGAACTTAGCATACAGTCGATGTTCTCTGAGTCTAGTCAAGACTATCCTGAGGTGTTCTGCGTGATCTTCTTCATTTTCTGAGTATATTAGAATGTCATCAATGAACACAATCACAAACTTGTCCAATTCGGGCATGAAAACCGAATTCATCAGGTACATAAAGTATGCAGGAGCATTTGTCAATCCGAAGGACATGACAAGATACTCGTACAAACCATATCTGGTAGAGAACGCAGTCTTAGGCACATCTTGCGGCCTAATCTTTATCTGATGGTACCCTGACCTCAAATCTATCTTAGAGAACACTTTGGCTTTGGACAATTGGTCAAACAAGATATCGATCCGAGGAAGAGGATGCTTGTTTTTAATTGTCACTGCATTCAGTGGCCGATAATCCACGCACATGTGTAAGGAGTTATCCTTCTTCTTTTTCACAAACAGAGCGGGGCATCCCCATTCAGACGAGCTGGGACGAATCAAACCTTTCTTTAGCAAGTCCTGAAGTTGCTTCTTCAATTCTGCTAACTCATTGGGAGGCATCCGATAAGGCCTTCTCGAGATCGTTGTTGTTCCCGGAATTAACTCAATGGCAAATTCAACATCTCGGACTGGTGGAAGTCCAGGTAACTCCTCTAGAAACACATCTGGAAACTCACAGACCACTGGAATCTGGGCTAGCAGAGTAGTTTGGACCGCACAAGATGTGCTAGCTAGGTCTACCCTCCGAGGTAGGACCACCCAAAAGGTGCCTTCCCCACTGGGTTCCTTAAGAGAGATACTTCTTCCTCCAACATCAATTACCACCCCCATCTGATTCATCCAGTTCATACCCATGATCACATCCAAAACTAACCCTGGCATGACTATCAGATTAAGCTTATATTGCCCGTTTGATATGTTTAGGGTTACTCCCTGAACTATCTGATTAGTCAACAGATCAGCCCCAGCTGAACTGATTTTATATGCACATTCCAATTCAACTATCTTTTGCTCATGCCTCTTAACAAATGCTTGACTTACAAAGGAATGAGACGATCCGAAATCAAACAAAACTACTGCAGGATGATTGTTGATAGAAAACATACCAGCTGTCACCGGTTCTCCTTTAGGGATGTCATCCACAGTGGTGTGGTGCACACGAGCTTGATACTGCGTTTGCTGTTTCTTAGGGTAGGGACAATACTTTGCAAAGTGCCCAGGTTGGTTGCAATTAAAGCACGGTCCCTTCACCTGAGCCACAGTTCCAGATGAACTGCCTTGTCCTGTCTTAGCTTGAGGCAATGCCATCTTGAACGGCTTCTGGTTCCTTTGGGGTGGCTGAGCATTCTGATTCTTCCTTTGCGGTGGCCTAAACCTTGCACCTGGGGCAGGCGATCGATAAGCTGGGCGGTTGGTCACTGGGGCCCTGGACTAGGATGAACCCGACTCGAAAGCCCTCTTACGGATCTTGGAAGCAGCATAAACATTGTTGTTCTTCTCTTGCTTTAGACAGTCACTAACGAAGTCGTTGAAACTAGTCCTCATGTTTGTACCCACATGTTTCATTATCTTGGGACTCAGGCCTCTCTTGAAACTAGCGATCTTCTTGGCATCAGTATCCACCATGTCAGAAGCGTAACGGCTCAGGTTATTGAAGGCATGCAGATATTGAGTTACAGTCTTCGTGCCTTGATTTAATGCCAGGAATTCCCCAAGCTTCATCTCGGTCAGACCAGGTGGAATGTATGTTCCACGGAAGGCATCAGTGAACTCCCTCCAAGAGATATGGGCGTGGGGAGGAAAAGTGGTGCGGTGATGCTTCCACCACATTCCTGCTGGACCTTGAAGCTGATGAGCTGCATACTCAGTCTTCAACACTTCAGTCATCCTCAAGACACGGAACTTGTCTTCCATCGTATTAATCCACTCTTCTGCATCTAAGGGTTCTGCGGCTTCCTTGAAGATCGGTGGACGGGTATCCATGAAGTCCTTGAAACTGCTGTACTGATTTGCTTCGTGCCCACCCGGGTTTATCCCCCGACGGGTGTTATCTGTGATACTGCGCAACGCAGCTTCCATATTCTGTTGCATGCTCTCCATGTTGCGTTGGCTTCCAAGGAATTGTGCGAAAAACTGTTCTGCAGTGTAGGGTGGAGGAGGCGGTGGTGGATCACGGTCATCATTAGCAGCTGCACTGCCACCAGCCTCAGCGGCACCATACACGGTACGACGAGTGTTCGGCATCTACATGTTTCAGCAACAGTAATTATTAGGTGATGTTGTAGAAATTGCGACCGAATGCAAAATTATGCCGAACTGAATTCACTGGAGAGAATAAATTCATACAATAAAACAGGGGCACAATAAGTCATTCCAATTAACACAACATCACTAATTATATTACTTAAAGCGCACACATCGCGTCCATTACAACCAAGTTGCCAGCATACATACACTGGACTTTTTGACGTTCGGATACCGCCACAACACATCCAAGCTTTCCAACATTACATCAAGCTTTAGTCTTTCTACCCATTATTACATGCCCAAAGTGCCAACAACGCAAAAGATCATGCAGGCGGAACCTAGTAGCTAGCGCAACAACTACTAGCCTACTCATCGTGGTCGCTGTCTAGGTCAGAGACGTTGGCGTTGTCGCCATTTGCAGCGTCGTCGTGCTCCTCAGCTGGCGCCACGGGCTCTTCAGGATCTTCGTCTTCATCCAAATTCATCTCTGCTGCGCCAGAAAGGTCATAAGGGTTAAGCTGATTGTTCAGCCGATGGACCTCTTCATGCAAATTATCATTGTACTCTTCTGCATCAGCCAGCCGCTGCTCGAGCTCAAACTGTCTAGCCCTCAACACATTCTCTGCGGACCAGGCTTCATTCCTCTGATGGAGCACATGAGCCAACATGCTCTCAGCATTCCTGTGGGCGGTGGTCAGTCGCCCAAGCTGCTCTCTCAGGGCACGTACATCTCCCTCAAAAACCACAGTCCTCTGGGTAGTCTGATCTCTCTGACGAGTCAACTGAGCCATCTCTGCGGTGAGCCTCTCAATCTCGGCGTCGTGATCTCTCTGAAGCTGACGGCGGTCATCACGAGCCTGACCAAGAGCACTAGAAACACGTCTCAGACTACCTTCCACTCCATCGAAGGCCCTCATCACTGCGAACATGGCACTCATAGCGGGGTTGTCACTGTTCTGTGCTTCTGCGGCGCTAATCTCCAGGGATCTTCCTCTTGCCTGCTGCCACGAGTCAGTGGAGGGGTTGCCCCTCGGAAAGACTCCAACTATAGCTGCTGCCAACTCCTGAGGAAAGCGATCCATGATGTCCCTCAGGATCCCAAAGGCTGCCCTCTCAGCGGCTTCTTCAGGGGTCCTGCCAGTTGACTCAAAATGCCAACCGGTCCACTTAGAACCATCACCTCGAGGACGAACTACTGCCTCCACAGTCACCAAAAGTCCTTCCCCCAACCGCTCATTTGACCAAAAGTAGCGGGGCTCCATCCCCTCAAGATAGCCTACATAGATGAGCACTCTCCACAAGAGTGTAGGCATCCCAAACTCTCCAAGAAAAGTATGGCGCTGACGAGTGCGTGGAGCAAGCTGATGACGGGGAGCTCTGCCGGTGGACTTGCGGGCCGTCTGCTTGGTACGTGCCATCTGTAGCAAGATTTTATTACTACGGTGAGAACAGATTTTTAAGTTGGCATTTTTATCGAAATGAGATAAGCAACTTATAAGGGGAGGAACAATGCCATGAATGAAATGCACAACATGATGCATGCATGTTCCGTACGTCCTCACAAACTTAGAAAATCAATAACTACTAACGGAATAAATGATGGCATACAACGATCTCTTGTAACGTAACTAATACGTACTACTCGAAAGCGCTGTTATGTACCTGCAGAAAATCACTTCAGCCCAAACCTCACAGTATGAAAACATGCAAGAAAGCAGTAAAGTAAGTTACTCGCTCTACACGCATCCCCAGATATGAGTGTAACGGTAACAACTACCGAATCATCGTCCCATTGACGGCATCGTCACCGCGTGACGGAATTCCCCACAATTTGGATACCCTCATACGAACATGCGCATGGCACGTAAGCACTTCGGGATCACATAAGCACACCCCTAGATCGGCAGTGTATCCGACCATGCACTCACAACTCTCACTTACCAAGGCGTAGAGGTAATTGATCCATACATTACCACTCAAGTGAATGGCACTCATACAATAGCACGCCGTATGAGCGACGAAATTTAAAATATGATGCAAACCCCCAAGTTAGTACTTAATTAGGCCACCTAGAGTCCTTATCGGGCATAAAGGATATGACCACTAGCACACTCTTAAGTTTAAAAGCTTATTTGAAACCACAGTTTTGTTTTTAAATACTCATGTGAACAGTAACATGCTAAACCATGCTCCGATGCCAGCTGTAACGGATCAACGTAATTATACGAGATTAAGTAAGAAAATCTTCCACCGGGGCAGTTAATTTAACAAACTTAAGCCCGTATAACTAGAGATTCCGTGAAATCACGAAGGATTTCAAACCAACCAACGTACAACCAAGATCGTACTGATTTAGCAGCCACAATTCACATGATACGTAGAATTTACCATAAAAGCGGAATACATCGGAGTTCGGAATAAAAGTTATTACAACATAGTTCGACATAAAGTAGCGGAAGCGAGTAGTTTTACACACACACACTTAGTTCAATTACAGTGCCAGTAGATAGTCATGGTCCACAAAAGCATTAGATAAGACAAGCAGAACGACCTTTGCCCAAGGTCCTAGTTGTCACCCATCGCCGGATACAGACAGTTGGAGCAGTACCCATAGTACATCTGACCATCTGCAACAACAATGGGAACAACGTCCTGAGTACGAGAATGTACTCAGCTAGACTTACCCGTCATAAACCAGAAATAATTATGACACCAAGGAGCATGCAAAGCTTTATATAGTGGACTGGCTTGACTCATTTGCGAAAAGCACAAGTTGTTATAAATAACTAGATTAAGTACTTTTTGCATCATTTTTATGATAACCTACTCAAGCTAGGTAAGCATCTATTGCTAAAGCAATCACTTGATACAGCATTAACATCTAGATTATCATATCAGGTTTAGCATTTTCAATACCACCCACTTAACCATCAGTGTTCCATTATTGTTACTACGATGCCATAGCTCGAGTCAAGTGCTCACTAACCGGAAGCGACGGCAATTCGAATCGAATTCCTATCCAGCTGGAGAATTATTCCTCACACAAACCATACTTCCCCCGTCAGGGTCGCGTAGATCACCAATGACACTTTCCAAGAAGCCGCGGGATAACAATCATGGATCGCACTACCCAGGGACCGCCCGACTGCCAGGACGCACCTTGGGCTTACTCTTCGCGTCCCCGTTACACCCCCTTCAACACCAGTCTGCCAACCCGAGTTTATCCCGGCTCGAAAAGTGTCACTAGCTTCGCGGTCGAAAGGTACTTTATTCGGCCAGCTAAATGTGAGGCATGCGTTCAACATGACAAGAGGGACGAGCAACGATCGGTCCTTAATCGACACAGACGGAATCACTATAGTCCAAAACCCTATAAGACTCCGCCCGGTCTCCGCTTATCCATCAACACTTGGTTACTTTTTCAAGATTCACAAATACCGCTAACCATAACCAGGTATTCTTATAGCTCGCAGGTGACAGGAAATCACCCGACTTCTACCGATCTAAGCATGGCTAAGCAATTTACTCGATCCTGACCTAATAAGGTAACAGTAATCCGGTGGACAAGGATAGTAATGCAACAACGGTTTCACTCAACTCCTGTAACTTAATGCAACAATATATAACTATAATTCATGTGATAAGGCATAGCTTTTATAAAATAGGAGACTTAAAATGCTCCGGGGCTTGCCTCTTTCGAACGAGCTAGGATGGTGGTCGACGCACTCTGGTAGTTCCTCGCCTGGCTCTTCCTCCTTGGGCACCTCCTGTGCCTCGGGCTCCTGCTGGTCCGTCCAAGCCTGCTCCTCCGGTACTGCTACCTGCGACTCCTCCTGCGATCCTGTATGATGCAGTTGCATAAGTAATTATGCGAATGATGCATAGGAATATGGTGGAGTGCTTTGATAACATGAGATGCAGATGAGCGCATGGAATGAGCAGTTTAGATATCACTACATCTTCTATAAGGTAGTCCACGTCATCCAAGAACATGTACCCTAAAACATGCACATTGTTTTTATACTAATTCGCACACCACTTACACATGCAAGTGACCCTAAATGACCAAATCTTACCAACCTTACTCATCCACAACATCAGCAAGGCATAGTGATGCTTCAAAGATACACCAAACATATTTTATTATTCTTAATTTCTCATAAAGAATAATCATTTATTCCCTATTTAACTAGGGTTACACAGCAACACCTATCTCTGGTGTAGATAAAAATCTACAAAAATTGCAGTAGAGTACCCTTACCCTAACTAACCTTCCACTAAATTTTCATGAGAAATGCATATGTAAAACTGCCTGTACAAAATAAACAAATTATAGACTAAAAGTGAGCATGAAATTATTTTGTACTAGGAAAAGTATCAAACAACATATTTTACATTTTTCTTAGGTTACTAACAGTAAACTAACATACTCCAAAAATTATCACATGTATGTTTTATACAAATGTTGCCCTCTACTAAAAATAACAAATATTATCAATTAAAAGCATTTGAACTACACTTCAAAAATTTCCCACAGAATATGCTTCACTAGTATTTTTCATAGAAAGTACATCACTAATAAAGACTAATGCAACAAGAATCACATTTTTCCCTTTATTATTTTATTTACTACACTTTTTCTAAGATAACAGCATATATAACAATTAAATAAATTTGCACAACAAAGTGTCACAAAAATAACATGAGGTATTTTTAAACTGTAGATCTATTCAAGAGGAACATTTCAAACTTTATTTCATAATTTTTGGAGCTATAGATCTGGAAATACAATTTTTGGAAGCCTTTTCAAATTTTCTGGAAAAATCAATTTCTTTAAAACCGAAAATCAAACCGGCCTTTAACGCTACGTGCACACCACGGTTTCACCCCCAACTCCCACTGAGCGACAGACAGACGGGTCCCACGGGTCAGCTGACCCCACCGGTCAGCCGGAGCCGAGTCGGGGAGGCGCTGACCGGGGAGAACTCGTCGTCGGCGAGGTCGCCGGCGACGAGGTCGGTACCAGTCGACTCCCTGCAACCATGCGAACCCAACGAGGTGATTAACGGGGCGAGAGGAAGGGCAGAGCATGGGCCGCGGCGGCAATGGCGGAGGCGGTGGCGCGGCTCGCCGGCGCTAGGCTGGAGCAGGCCATGGCGGAGGTCATGGACGGGCGCACGAGCTCCAGCGAGCGGAGGCGATCATGGTGCGCACGGGGAGGAGGGAAATGCGATGGCGGAAAAGTGGGACCGAAGGGAGCCGCGGCGGGCTCACCGGCGGGGGAGGAGACGGCCAAATTCGGCCGCTTACCTTGCCGAGGTGCGCGTCCCGTGACTCGACGAGGTCAGTTAGGGAAAGGGGAACGCCAAGGCGGGCGGAATTTGACGGTGGAGCTGCGGTGGCGAGGTGAGGCACGGCAATGGCGCGGCGGCGGCGGCTCGGCGTGCTGCGGCGCTGGCGAGGCACGCGAGCAAGCGGGGGCGGAATGAGGTGAGGGAGCGGGAGCAGGCGAGTCCGGACGGGGTAAGTGCGGGGCCGCGGGGGCCAGAGGGGCGCGTGTCGCGCGGCTTCGACGGCGTACGGCCACGCGGCGGCCGAGCTCTGCCGCGACGCCACGGCGTCGCGCGCGGGCGCACGCGCGCGCGGGCGGGAGGGGGACGACGCGGGCGCGGGCCGGGCCGCTAGCGACGCTGGGCCGAAAGGGGAGCCGAAGCCCAGTAAGGCGAAAATCTGATTTTTCTTTTTCAAAAATATTTCCAGATTTAATTCTTTGTTTCAAAATTGAATTTGGAGATGAAAAAGGGGTTTTCAGAAATTTGGCCCAAAATAAAAGTTGTTCAAAATTTTATTCTCTACAACTTTCATGCAGAGCATTTTTCAAAATTCTCAATAGATTTTGAATTTGGGATTTAAAGCTAAATTGATAATCAAAAACCTATTTGTTTAGAATATTTTTAAAACAAAATTTAAGGAAAATTTGAATTCAAGAATTGCTCCAAAAATCAAGTTGAATGCTTATGCACTTCTATCCAACTTAGGGTTCCAATTATTTGTTTTTTTTCAAATTTAAATTTGAAAGAGCTACAATTCATGCAATGCACTTCATGAAATGATGTTGAATGCTTATGCTTTGAAATGATAATGCATGCTTAACACCAAGGGGTGTTACACTAGGCTCGGCCCAGTAGGGCGGAGGCCGCGGGAGAGGGGAAGAGTGGGCCACGCGCACTGGGCTGCGAAGAGAAACAGGCCCAAAATCTGAAAGAAACGGTTTTCTCTTTTCTTTATCTTTTTCTAATTTTTCAAAGCCAATTTTCAAAAGATTTTCAAATCAAATTTGAATTTGATTTAAACCACACAATACAAAATTTCAAATGCAGTAGCATGAATGCTCAATCATGTTTCTTCCCTTATATTTGATTTTAAATTTATAAAAATTATTCTTATTCTAAATTTGCATGCTCACAAAAATATATATAAAAATCATATTTTCCTATTTTTCTTCTTTTTAAAAATTTTAGGGTGTTACAAGAATAAAAGAGGGGGCTATGTAGTAGTACCTTCCTTGGAACGTTGGGCACTACTTGGGCGTGTAGCTGTGACAGGTCGTAGATAGAAGAAGAATAAAGAGTACTCAAGAATAAAGGAGGGGGCATTGCTAAAAAAAAGAATAAAGGAGGGGGCTATGTAGTAGTACCTTCCTTGGAACGTTGGGCACTACTTGGGCGTGTAGCTGTGACAGGACCAGATTCCGTCTTCTCTTCCCCGTGGTTGTCGGTGGAATGCTGATTGGGACTGCCATCCCCATACTCTTCTTGCTGCTCCTCCTGCATCTGTTTGCTCTGCGCAAAAACGCCCGCCAGGCATCGATCCTCTTACGCCTGGGACGGACGCTCGCGCCTGGCAAGAATGCCTGGGATGCAAGCAAACACAAAAACGCCCAGCTGCATATAACCATTTGGAGTGGACAGGCTGTCTGCAGGATTGTTCTGACTCCATTTGCAATCATCGATTTGAGTCTTGGTCAGTCTTTTTGTTCTAATCTTCTCTATCTCATTTGTTGATGAGCCTGCAGTGGTAGCTTTTAAACCACTCAGTGAGTGCATCTTCCCACAACTCATCCGGCCTCCCTACCTTTTCCCAGGATATACAGAGATAGAAATTAGAGAGGAGCAATAGTTGGTGCATGTGGAGAAGAGAAGATGGCGTTCATGGTGGGCCTTTCGGAGGCCAGCATGGGCTCGCTGCTCCAGAAACTGGGCGTTCTCCTTGCCAGGGAGTACGCCCTGATCAGAGGCATCAACGGCGATATCCGGGAGATCAACGACGAGCTCTCCAGCATGCAGGCCTTCCTCGTCCTCTTGGACAAGGAGGGCTCGAATGAGCGCGACATGGGCGTGAAGAACTGGGTGAGGCAGGTCCGGGATGCCACCTATGACATCGAGGACACCGTTGACGAGTTTACCCACCGCATCGGGCGCCGCCAGCGCCGCCGCGGCGACGGCTTCATCTCATCCGTCGTTATGAGGTTGCAAGAGCT
This sequence comes from Saccharum spontaneum, assembly GCA_022457205.1. Taxonomy (NCBI): domain Eukaryota; kingdom Viridiplantae; phylum Streptophyta; class Magnoliopsida; order Poales; family Poaceae; genus Saccharum; species Saccharum spontaneum. The sequence continues at coordinate 4,899,413 of CM039609.1, read as the reverse complement.
GGCCACATGGTACCCTCGCCGAAACATCGTCTTGGAAATTAAGGAGCTCAACGCCAGGGCGCAACGCATCAGCGAGCGGCGCATCAGATACGGCGTGGACAATCCGAAGAGGGTGCGCGAGCTGTCCGGCAGAGGATTTGCGGCGAGCGGAATTGATGATGAGATTCAGCAGCGCGTTGTTCGGCAACTCGTCGGCGTCAAGGATCCCGTTGGCATGGCAGGCACCATGGAGGTGCTAGGAGGTTGGCTTTCGGACGCAGAGAAGCAGCAAGGGGTGCTTGCTCTGGTGGGCACCAGCGGCGTCGGGAAGACCACACTAGCCATGGCTCTCTTCAGGAACTTCCAGGATCAGTTTGACCGGCGAGCGATGGTCACCGTTTCTCAGAAGTTCAACCTCCAGGGGGTGCTTAGGAGCATCTCCAGGCAAATCATGCTGCTTAGCACCAGCCTTGACATCGACGAAATGAACGAAAATCAACTCAGGGATCTCCTGCGTCATCAGCTGAGTGGAAAGAGGTATGCACATAAATAACCCATTTTTTTCTCTTCGCTGTCACCGTAAGTAGGAAAAACAAAAAGTAAAACGAACCGTGATCTCTAAACTTTTCACTACTGTAGTTTTTCATAACAGAGACGGCTGGAAAGCCTCTATAGAGACGGTTCTCCAAGCCGCCCATACTATTCCGCCTCTATAAATTAGCAATTTGTAGAGATGGATTTCTAGCTGCCTCTAGTAATGGTATTTGTAGAGATGGTTGAGAAAGTCAGCCACCTCTATAAGGCCCGTTCGGTTAGAGGTGAATTAGGCTGGGAATCATTCCCGCTAATAAAAGCGAGTACAGATTGACTTGCAATTCCGGCCGGAAGTTTTCCTGGGAGCTGTTCCTTGCGAAACGAATGGGGCCTAAATCTATTTGCGGAAGCGGCTGTGTTCCAGAGCCGCATCTGCGAATAGGTTTTACGGAGTCGACTGTTGTTTCGCAACATCTCTATTGTTCATTTCTGTGTACCACTAATAGGCTCATTCTCGTTCCAGAAACTTGTTCTATTCCAAAACATACACTCAGCTAAAAAGTTCAATTCCACAAACATGCACATAGATAAACATACACATAACTAGTTGATAGATAACATGATAGCCATGTAGAAGTTCCAGATTAATAATTAATAATAGACTAGCAGATGCCTGTGCGTTGCTACAGAAGATTAAAAACTTCCAATGCAATAAGAGTACGAAGAAAATAGTGGGTCCGGAGCTTCAAAATTTTCCCCGTAATAAGAGTACAGAAAAAATAGTGGATCAAAATGAACAGACAACAGAAAAAAGTCAGCTTCGTAATGTACTATTTTGAGCCACATTCAAATAAACAATCATCAATTTTAATAACATTGTCAAAACAACCATAATTAGAATATTTATTTTTGCAATAATCATAGAGAAGTATCCTTACAAATATGCAACATGAGGCACCATATTTCATAGATAATTGATTTTGCAACCTGTTACAGCTAGCCATATAACACTCATTCAAAAGTGCAAATCGATCCTTTTCAGAAGTCAGAACACATCACCTGGGCAATGGAACAAAACTGAAATTTAGAACAACAACGTTCAAGTAATGAATAGAATCAGGTAAAGAAATTAGCATAGACAGAAGACGACATGGATGCGTCTTTTTAATATGTTGGCATATCTGAGATCAGTTTTATTGAACCTGACCTTGCAGCCACCAGATGGTCTTTTAATGTGTCAGTCCTATGCTTCTAGCTATGGATGGAAATGGATCAAATACGCATGAAATCTAATACGGATGTTACCTTTTACCATATTTTAGTTCAGATGCGTATGCGAACACAAAAACAAAACGAATGGTTCAAATGTGGATCCGAATTCAGATATTTACTCAATCCAAGTCAAAGTGAATATCGGTAAATTCATCCGAGACAAACAAAATTCTAGTGCTAAGTTCATCGATAACCCAAGTGGACCAAAATCAAAGTACACTACTAATAATATCTCAGATCACAAAATCATAAGATCAAATGAAGTAAATCCAAACAACAAAAGCAGTCAGCAGCACCTCCCAACAACCAATGGTACGTGACACTGAATAGGTCTACACTGAGTTTGCCGATCAAGGTACATGATATTAAGCTTGCTGATCAAAGTACAAGACATTGAGCTCATATAAGTGAAGTACTGAACCAATAAAATTAAGCAGCAGTAGGCAATGGCACACCCAACAGGCAGGAGAACAACAAGCCGTGAGGCACCTCTGCTCGCCTACAATAAAATGATGAGATATGAGACCATAAAAAATGATAGGAGATCATAAGAATTGACACAGATTAGATGTTGAATTCACATGTACAAAAAATATTCTAGGTCGCACAAATTAGATATTATACATCAGATTGACACAATTATTTTTTCCATTTACCATTTCATTTTGAACTATCTGAAATTCTGAATAATAACCATAATTGTGTAGCAACATTTGAAAACACATAGGGTCATAAACTGAAAAAAAAAATACAGAAGCATAGGGAGTAACCTGAAGCAAATGTAATCTGTCTTCCTCTTCTAGGTCCATAGTGTTGTTACCATCATCATGATCCATAATGCTGTCACTGTAATTTCATTATGCCATCTTCTTCATGATTACTATGCCATCCGCCTTTTCTTCAACAAACAATTCAGTGTAATGATTCCAAATCAGTGAGGTCTTCTTTTTCTTGTTTGGAGCCCTGACTTTGGTGGCCGGACTTCTTCTGGCTGGGGACCCAGTCCCAGTCTCAGCACCATCTGCACCAGTAGCCTCTTTATGTGTCTCCCTCTCACTTGCATTCACATTGCCAATGGCATCTGGCGCTCTTCCATTTCCAGATGGTGCCACAGCCTGCAAGAAGCAATTTGATACTTTCATCAATTTAGGTTTAATATGTGTGCTGTCGCCAATTTAGGATATGGACTGCATGTAAAAAGTATTGACAGAAACTATATCCTAGTAAAAAAACTATATCTCCCTCATAAATGTTATATATATTCCGTTAAAAAAACATGTCAAGTTTCCTTGTTGCCTGGTTGATAATGAAATACCATCATTTATGGTACTTGACAGTCACAAAGGGATTCACAAACACAACAGTAGGACGCAGGTGTCATATTCATCAGAATTTTTTTACTTTACATCTAAGACTGCTTTTCTCAGCAACAGAACTTAATAAATCATTCATGTATGTGTATGAACGCACCTTTTTTTGATGATCTTGTCCTTGAAACCATGGCTATTAATCAGCTTCACTACGACACCTTTTGCTCCCAAATCTATAGCGAAGACAATAGATAGGCAGATGTAGGAGCAGATGTAGCAAGATGCTGCTAGTCCTAGAAAGCTAGAAGCAATCATCCTCAAGAAGCAAGAATGGCTGAATGAGTCACCTTTACGGAGCAGGGCAGATCTGGAGCGGCAGCAGGAGCGCACCCGTCAACGCTCGTCAGGCCTGTCATGGGCTCGACCTTGAATCGAATTGGGATTGTGCTCGTTGCAGCAGGAAGTGGAGCCCCCGCCCACCGTCGTGTCCCCTGGGTGCCGAAACTTGGCGAGGAAACTCCGACATGACATGGGACATGGGAGCCTGCCGGCCTCGTAGCCTCCGGCACCCCTTGCCTGTTCCTATCGGTGCCTGCGGGAAGTTCGTCCCTGCGTGCGGCCGCATAGTAGTCGCGCGGCTGGCTGGCCATTTGCACCCACTCCCTTACGAGACTGACCTCTGCCTCTCCGTCTCGCCAAGCCAGTCCCCGGTGGCGGCGGTGGCTGTTGGACCGTCAGCGGTGTCCGTGAAGCGGCGCGTGATCTGGCGCACGCGCTCGCGGTCACAGTCAGCATTGTCCAGGGAGGGCTCGCGGTCGAAGGGGTGGGCGGCGTCGGCACGACAGTGCTCGAGCTCCCGCCACATCTGCAGGAGCGGGGACTGTGCGGTGGGAGAGGACTCCTGCGGGTGAGGAGAGAGGAAGCAGGAGGTGTCGAGGGTGGAGACCGGGTGGAGGCGCGCAAGCGCGAGGAGCTTGGCCTCGCGGTTGCGGCGCTCGACCTCGCGCTCCATGGAGAGAGAGTGGGGGTAGTGAGGGCGGCGGCGGGGGCTAGACTGCGAGGGTGAGGGCAGAGGCAACGAGAGATGAGCGAGAGTGCTGAGAGGTAGAGCGGTCCTGTTGGCCCACCTGTTGGCGCTTACGGGGAGAGAGACGGAGCGGGGAGGCCGAAGTGGAGAGGCACGTTGAAGTCGGTGTTGACGTCTCATGTTTACTCTTTTTAGGAGTAGAGATGGCAGGATATACATAGCTACCATCTATACAAGTCTTAAGTTCCAAGCATGCATCCTTCCTCATGTATGCAACAACTTCCAAGTACCAAGTTTGAGATACTACTACATCATGCACGCAGCCACCACTACATCATGCGCAGCCACCACTGTACATGCAAAAGAAACAACACTAGCTATAGACCACATACTTTATTTCTTGTGAGGAGCCTTCTTGTCCTTGCACAGCTTCTTCCCTTCCTCCCAGTCCTCAGCGATTTGGTTGTAGAGCTTGTTGAACCTCCTATCCACTAGGCGCTTCATCTCATTGTTGTGCCGGTCGAATAGGTCTTTGATGTCGTCCCTCGCCAGCCTGATGCTCCAGCGGACGTTGTGCAAGTCATCGTCTTCCTCTTCAGAATCCTCCTCTTCCTCAGTTTCCTCCTCGTCCTCACTCTCAAGTACCTTCATTACAGAAGTATGTGGTCAAAGGACAGTTAAGTTATAACAAGTTATCATACAGTTTCAGTTTAGTTTTTGCCAGTTTTGACAGGTCATAACAAGTTAACCAACAAATTTCAATTAAGTTACAGACTTACAGTACCTGTGTTCAAGTCAACCAACATCTTTAGGCAGACCCAATGAAGTTCAAGAAACTTTGAAAATGGGACACCAACGCACTAGTTCAAAAAGGAATCATAGGTGGCACTAGTGACAAAAGAATAATACAAAAAAATTGCTAAGGGTACTAAGCAAGTTATAGCAAGTTGTCATCAAATTACCAAATGAATAGTTGAGTTCAACAAAAGTCAAGCTTGCTGATTGGACTGGTTGGAATTCTGTATCATCCGAAGAAGGGAGAACTTCCTGGTTCACCCATATGTGGTGTAATGGAAGGGTCACACAACAAACCTCACAATTCTGTCCGTCTTTGACTAAATTGGAGCCCCTGTTTGTTAGATATCAAAAGTTTAGAATATATTTTACAGATTAGAGTAGAAAAACGAAACCACCATCTTCCAAATAGAGAAAAGAAACTTTGAACATGACTTAATTTGGTTGAAATTGAAAAGTAAAGTGGGACGGCTAATTTGGCCCCTAAGGTGGAAATACTACACGAAACCAAGCTCAAAAGTTCAAAACCGGAGCAGTTCCACACAGTGAGTCAATGCGAAGGAGCAATTTAAGCCACATTGTGGATACCAAGCACTGACCTGGTCTGCTTCCAGGAAGCCGCGTAGATCCTAGGACCCTGCATACCCAGGACAAATTGAAAGCAGTCACACGAGTCACCGAGATAGAATCTAAGAATCCAGAAGCAACAGCAAGGCAAGCAGGGTGGTGACCGGACCAGGCATCGTCGCATGGCAGAGGGGAGGGGAGTACGCAGCGCCACCGTTTCGCCAATGGAGGTGGTCCGGAGGGACCAAAGCGTAGCGAAAGTTGCCGGCGTGCAACGGGTGACGGTGGTGCTCGACGGCGAGGGCGAGGATAGCGTGTAGTGATGGGAAACGGGGGCGCGCGACGGTGGAGCTAGCGAGGTTGGAGGGTGAGGGAGATTGGCGAGGGAGATTGAGGCTTCCTTTTTTACAAGGCACTGACTGTGGATGGATCGAGCGCTACCACGGGCCGGCTGGCGGCCAGAGGGTGCGATAGCGGGACGGCTTCCTTCTTCCGGGTTGGAAGATCGCATTTGGCGAGGGAGGCAGCTAGGTTCCACGTGGCGAAACTCACCCAAGCCAACGCCTTGGCCGGTGCCATGGCCTCGTCCTCTGCCGCCGGCGCCGCGGCGGGGCGTCCTTAGATCCAGCCTGTAACGCGTCCTCGGCGAGGATGGCGAGATCCCCGGCGGCGATGGGATGCCCCTCCGCGGCCGCCTCATAGTCCTTCCCTTCGATCCTATTCTCCGCGGAAGTGGTGCCCTTGTGGTCGCCGTCCTCATCACGGCGCCCAGATTCGCCCCTCCACATTTTGGGGTGTTGGGTGCTCAAGACAGAAACAAGCATGGGCAGTGGTTGCGAGCGAGATGCGAGGGAGAGAGAGATAGAGAGAGCGTGTTTTGTTTTGCCGGGAGCAGGACGACGTACGTCGTCTGCCGAGTAGAGTCATCCTTTGATATTTTTTATTAGTCGTAGATGTAGATGTAGATTGTAGAATAGATGTAGATGTAGATGTAGAGATATAGAGATAATAAGATAATAGATAGATGGATAAAGAGTAACTAAGCTTTATCCCTGTTGCTTTACTGGCGCCAGGTTCTTCCTCTTAATTGATGACGTATGGTCTCCAACGGCATGGATTACAATCAGAAAATTTCTGCCTTCCAATGAGAAAGGGAGCAAGATAGTAGTCACCACGCGGTTTGAGGTAGTCGCCGGGACATGCTTCCGTGCACAGGAAACCGATGTTCTGCACAGAGTCGATCGTCTTTCAGATCGTGACTCTAAAGATCTATTTATGGAAAGCTTAGGCCGGGAGCTATACAACTATGAAGAATTGGTTAGCGTACGTGGATGCGCTGGGTTGCCCCTGGCCATAGTGCTTGTGGCTGGGATCTTTGCTGGTGGTAGAGATCTGGGAATACATGCCGACATCACGGTGGAAATAATAATAAGGATGTCTTATGAGAATCTGTCCACTGATCTCCAGAGTTGCATGCTGTATTTGGGCACATTTCCAAAGTCTTACAAGATTAGCAGGAAGCGTTTGACCAGGAGATGGCTAGCAGAAGGACTGTTGAGTGCAAAACCTGGGCATACCGCCGAGGAAGTTGCAGAGAGATGCTTCAGCTACCTCCTCCAAAGGAATATCATACGACCTACAGATCACTGCACTGATGGGACAGTGAAGACATGCCAAGTTCATGACATGATCCATGAGTTCATCGTCCGCAAGTCAAGCGAGGAGTCTTTCATCAACGTGGTCGGTGGCCACTGGCTCATGCCCAAGGTGTTGAGCAAGGTCCGGAGGCTGTCCGTCCACACCACTGATCATGTACAAGAAGAAATTGAGGACATGAACTTATCTCGTGTCCGATCCCTGGCCGTCTTTGGTACCTCCCACAAATTCCCTTTCCATTTCTTCAAGTTTCGGATTGTTCAGGTGCTGGATCTTGAAGGTTGTCGGGGACTGAAGAAGCACCACATGAAGCGTGTGTCTGAGATGATTCTGTTGAAATACTTGAGCCTCCGGAAGATGGACATCGACAGGCTTCCCTCCAAGATCGGCAGGCTCATCTACCTGGAGACTCTTGACATCAGAGAGACCAATGTCTCGGTGCTGCCAAAATCCATCGCCGGCCTACAACGACTTTGCAACCTGCTTGGAGGGAATAAGAAGACAAGGAAGTCGCTGAAGCTACCGAAGGAGATGGCAACCAAGCCAATGGTCACCTTACGCATACTGTCAGGAATACAGATTGTTGAAGGACCGCATGCTCTGACAGATCTTCATTACTACACCGCACTAAGGAAGCTTCTGATTTACAAGCTAAATCTGCAAAAGGGCAGTTTGGCCTTCCAAGATTTGATGTCCTCCATCGAGTACCTTGGCAGCGGTCATCTCCAGTCTCTGGAAATTGACGATGAATCCTCTGAGTTCATCAATTCACTGGACTCTATGGCAACCCCTCCCAAGCATCTCACTGCTCTGCATCTGCATGGGAAGTTGCTTAAAGTTCCAGAGTGGATCACGTACCTGGAAGATCTTGTTAAGCTAACCCTTTCTGTGACAGTTCTCATGACAGATACTTTTGAGTTCCTTGCGTCAATGCCAGCACTGTTTTGCCTTACCTTCTCATTCAGTGCTGAAAAGCAGGATTCAGATACAGTGGCCATTATCGAAGCCAACAAACTGAACTCTGGTGGTAGCATCTCGGTTCCAGCTGGAGGATACATGCGTCTCAAGCTTCTTCGTTTCACCTCACCTTTTCTGCCATCGCTGACCTTCTCAGAGGAGGCAATGCCCGAGCTCCAAAGGATTGACCTCCAGTTCACAAGGCTGGAAGGCCTGAGGAATATGGAGAACCTTGCAAGTCTCCTAGAGGTGCATCTGACCATGAATACAAAAGCAGATGAAGCTACCAGGGAGATAGTGAGAGGTCTATCAACGGCAGCAACGGGGGGTAGTGCCAAGAAATTAAAAGTTATCATCGATGCTAGGTGAAGTGAAGCTGAGCTTCCAAACTTTTGTTAAGTTCGTCGGCCTGCACTGGGAACCCTCTCCATGTTCAGGTTCAGCTTGCAATAATGTTGTTTGTTTGATCTGGATGTTTTTTCATCGCAATGTGCTTTCTTGTTTCGCCGCTGTAATTTTCAATAAAGATGACTCTGAAACTCTTCTGGAACTACAGTGTATTCTCACTGAAATTCTCAAGTGAACATTTGTAAACAAAACGAGATTGCTGAAATCCTGTAATATCAAGACTGCCAGTACCCAGTGATTTGTCACCTAGCTTTTTTCTTCATTTTCTGCCGTGAGTGATTGTCTACCGTGCAAATTATAAAACTCAAGATTTTACAGACACTGCTGATGCTTGCTCGTTTACCCGTTGGTACAGTTACATTAATATCGCTGTGCCCTCTGTTGCGAGGAAATGTTTGCTGGCCACATTTTCACCGACACTAGTGTCTAGTAGGACTGTAGTAAAATGAAATGGAGTGGTTAAAGGTTTGGCAGCCAGGCGATGACAAGTACTCACTCCTAGTCTGTTGCATGGTGGCGGCGGGCAGCAGCGGAAAGCTCCTCTCGGCATCGGATTGGGAGCAGTGCTGGCGATTGGTGAAGGACTGAAGGCAGAGACGCAGACGCCACAAGCGGCGGCGTCCTTCTGCCTCTGCAATCCGCTGTGTAGGGCTGTAGGCAATGGCAGACCAGGATTTTGAACCCTGGGTAGGCCTAACCATTAGTGTCGGTGTTCGGACCCGAGGGGATCCTAGACCAACGAGTAAATGCTGCGTGTCCCTTTTCTGGATGGTGATGCAAGGAGAACACACGGGGATTTATCCTGGTTCGGGCAAGAGAAGGCCCTACGTCCAGCGGGGGAGAGGAGATGTTGTATTTCCTTGCACCGAGGTGCTTGCGTAGGGGTTACAAGCTTACGAGAGAGGGTGATGAGCCCAGGTCTCAAAAGAGGAAAGAGAAATACAAGATAATTGCTTGGGATGTTGATCGCTATCTGGTGCTTGGCTTGTTGTTCGTCGTCCTCTCCAGAGCCCTGGCCTTCCCTTTTATAGGACGAGAGGAAGCCGGGGCAACGGGTGTATTGAGATGATGTTTTGTCGATCACTGTCGAGGTGACTGTAGCGACGTGTCCTAGAAATGGGAGGCCATCCCTGGACTCCATGGCGCTACAGGGGACGAGACGCTGAAATGACCCGGAGCTCTGCGCCATACCGTCCCTCTTTTCCTGTTACGTCGCATTAGGCGTCGAGGCCAGGTCGAGGCCGGGTCGAGGCCGGGTCGAGGCTGGTCGGATAAGTCCGAATCCCTGGAATCGCGGTGTACGGACTTTGTCGTATCCTTCCTCGAGGGTGACTAGTGACGCACAGTGTGCGGTGAGGTGGATACAGTGACGTTTTTCACCTCCCATCACGGGATGGGTGGTAAAATAGTGAGAACTGACACTGGTATTGTTCCCACGTCGACCACGCGCGCAGCCATGCCGGTAGGTGGTAGTAGGTAATTGCATTAAATGCTAAGGCTTTTGTCCTGGGGTAGGTAAAGAGAGGGGGTCGAGCGCCTCGACCCGGGCTCACGCGAGTCGGAGTGCTCCCGGTGGGCGATCGAGCCTCGTGCGGGTCAGAGCGCGGTCGGGGGTTCTCGTCGAGGGGGCCTCGTACGAGTCGGAGACGGGAGGCGGTCGAGGCATTCCGTCGAGCCAGCCTCGTACGAGGCGGACCTGTCGCACGTTCTGAAGTAGGCTGTGTTTTGCCGTGGCTTAGTCGTTTTAGTTTTTATTATCGTTAAATGTGGGTACCCCTATACTATTGGTACCGACAGTAGCCCCCGAGCCTCTAGGTGAGTGTATATTCACTCTCCTAGAGGCTTTTTGCCGATGAACTGGAGATGAACTGGAGTCATAGCGCCGTGTGTTTTTCTAGTAGGGGCGTGCGAGCGCCCTCAGGACTTCTCCGGTGGGGGCGCGCGAGCGCACCCGCCGGGTGTAGCCCCCGAGGCCTCGGTGGAGTATTGAGAAAGTCTCCTCCGAGGTCTTATTCGTGGTTTACCAGGGAGTAGTTGATGCGGCCGAGCCCCCGAGCCTCGCGCGCACGAGGTCGATCGGAGTCCCTGCCGTCTTTCGTCGTCCGGCCCTCACGCTCTTCCTTCGGAGAGGAGGAGGAGGGGTGGGGAACGTCGTACTACCCCGTTCGGGCGAGTCCGGCGATCTCCGGTGAGCTGCTAGCGGGGAGATTCGAGTGAGAGTCCGTGCTCCAGTCGTTAGGAGTCGGCTTGTGGCCCGGAGGCGCTCTTCAAAGATGCCAAGGAGTGGTCGTGCGGATGTCGGTTCCCTGCGACAGGATCCGAGGGCTCGATGCCTCCCCCGAGGGGATTCCTGCTTCGACCTCGTCCTTTGGCCTCGAATACGTCTTGGGGTACCTCGAGAGCGTGGCTCGAGCTCTGGCCATGTACGGGCGCATCCCTGGTCGTCCCTTGCTCTGTTGCTCGAGGGCAGCTGTCGAACCCAGGTCGAGGGCCAGCTTCCGTCCCCTCGAGGCTTAAAATGGGCTCGGAGCCCGTTATGGGAATCTAGGAATATCCGTCCGTGGATCTCGTCCCGCCCGTTAGCCTGACGCGCCTTTTTAGAGCGAGATCGGCGCGGTAGTGGGCGACGTGGCGTTCGGTTGCAGCGTGGGGGACGGCCACGTGCCTTGCTCCTGTAAGACGTGGGGGACGGTTAGGTGAGCGCATTTATTGCGGGAAACTGTTCCTACCTTTTCGCACGGCCGTTAGACTTCTTCCCGGCCTATAAAAGCGAGACCCGGGGGTCTGTGTTTCCCTCCGGTTCTCTGCGCCCTTGCCATCCTTAGCCTCAGGAAACCCTAGCCTTCTTGCGCCTTCCGCCCACACTGCCGCCGCCGCCGCCTTCCCCTCCGCTCATCCCCTCCCGACAGCGCCAATGGCCGGAAAGAGCCAAATCCTCCCCGCCGAAGACTGGGCCACTTCCTCGGTGACGGAGAGGAGGCTGGAGGAGCTGGTCGAAGATGGGTTGCTGCGGCCGAGGATGAACCGGTCGCGGTCGGAGTGGATAGCGCCGCCGCCGGCCCACCGGGAGCCGGCGCCCCCGGAAGGATACGTGGTGAGCTTCGTATGCTTCCACGAGCGGGGGTTCGGCATCCCTTCGTCGGTCTTCATGCGAGCGCTTCTCCACTACTACCAGGTGGAGCTCCACCATCTTGCCCCCAACGCCGTCGCGCAGGCCGCCATCTTCACGGCGGTCTGTGAGGGGTACCTCGGGGTGGAGCCGCAGTGGAACCTATGGCTTCACCTCTTCAAGGGCGAGCTCTTCGCGAGGAGAGCGGGGGAGAAGGGAGTTCTCTACGCGGCGCGGGTAGGGAGCTGCGTCCTGCAGTTGAGGTCGAGCCGGGCGGACCAGTACATCCCGGCTCGCCTCATCTCCTCGAACAGCGGGTGGCACGAGGGCTGGTTCTACCTCCGCAACGACGACAACCAGTTGCCAAAGTACACCGGCCGCGTGCTGACCGCCCGGGAGGACTGCTGGACGTACGGAGTGCCGGACGCCGAGAAGCCGCGCCTGGATCCGTTGCTGGCGGCGCTGCAGCAGCTTCGCGCTCGAGGCCTGACGGCGGCGGCGGTAGCGACGGCGTTCCATCGCCGCTGGGTGATGCCGCTGTGCCGGCGTCGCCTGCGTCTCGACCAGATGACTCCGGAGGCGCCTCTAGAGGGGAGCCGGATGTCTCACGAGGCCCTCACCCTCGAGGAGGGACTTCGTCGAGCCCGCTGGATGGTCAGGACCTTCAAGGCGGAGGAAGCTGACCGGCTCCCCATGAGGCCCACCGAGGGGTTCGAGCCCGTGGTAAGTTCTTTTGAGTTGGTACGCTTGTTTTGGTTTTGTTCGTTTCTCGGACCCCCTTAACCTGGTCGACGCCGGTGTGCGGGACTTGTCGGCGCTGCGGGAGACGCGACCGCCGGTCCCGGAGGACCAGCCTGCCCGGGACGCTCGACGGCAGCACGCCTCGAAGCAGAAGGAGGTCAAGGAGTCGACCAAGAAGCGGGCGGCCCGCAAGGCCAAGGAGGCGGAGGCGCGGAAGAAACGCCGGCGCCAGCAGGCCCTCGACGGGCTTCCTTTCGAGCCGTCGCCCTCCGAGACCATGTCGGGGGGGGACGACGACAGCAGCGGCGAGGATGATGATGCCTTGTCGCGGTACGAGGCCGCGACCGGGCTGGGGAGCCTCCCAGGCATCCGCCCCCTGCTGGAGCCCATCGCGGGGTCATCCTCCTCGATCATCATGGTCGAGGAGGTTGAGGAGGACGACGAGGAAGAGGAGAAGAAGAAGAAGAAGAAGGAAGAGAAGAAGGAGGCGGGCCCCTCGACGGGAGGGGCTGCCTTGCCCCGGACCCAGCAAGCGGGGTCGACGGGGGTGCCTGCCCCAGCCCAGGCCCCGCAAGCCCGGGAGGGGACCGGGGCGGTGGCGCCGACATCGTCGTCGGCGGCGCCGCCGTCAGGCGTGAGGACCCGAGGCCAGCTGGCCTCGGAAGCGCAGAAGACGCGTAGTGGTGCGCCGGCGAGGGCCCCACGGTGCGCCCGGTCTGCGGGTGGGGCTGCCGCGAGGCCACCGCCTGCCGCCTCGGGCGGCTCGGATCGTGCGGGGTCGAGGCCTCTGGTGCCGATCTCCGGGTGAGTTTTTGAGCTAAGGGGATTTGTCTTTTTTCGAATTCGTCGGTCGACCTCATTTTTAACTTTACAGGCTGAAGCGGAAGGCGGAGCACATGGGGCCCACCCCCGTGAAGTCTCTCCGGGCCAGTGCCGCCGTCCTTAACCGGTCGGCGGAGCAGGACGCGGCCTGGGTCCGCGAGGTCGAGGCCGCGAAGGAGCGCCGTCGACAGCAGGAGGCTGCAGGCGTTTCGACGGTCGCCGGCCCCGACCCTGCCGCGGCGAGGTCAGACCCGGCGAGGGTAGTGGCGCCTGGCCCGGTCGAGGTGGAGCCCAGGGCGCTGCCCTCGGCCGAGGCCACCGTTGAAGCGGCAGCGGAAAGGGCGGGTGCCGATGCGACCGCGGAAGGGGCTGCACCGGCACCGGAGCAGGAGGTGGCGCCGGCGAGGGGGCCGCAGCCACAGCAAGACCTGCCGGCGCGGCCGGTGGGCACGGCGGAGGGCGAGGCCATCGAGCCTTCTACCGGAGCCCCGGAAGAAGTGGCGCCGGAGGTCGAGGTGCCGGTTGCGGGGGCACCGTTGGCCGGAGCGCCGGTTTCCGAGCCGCCAACGGGCGAGGTACCGGCCCCGGAGGCGTCGACGGCGGAGGCGCCAGCTCCAGAAGTGCTGGTTGCCGAGGGGCCGGTCACCGCCGAGGGGCGGGTGCCCGTGGTCATTGCCCTCGACGACGCCCCCCTAGACAGGGGAAAACAAATAATGGGGGCCGAGGGGGGCGAGGCCACGAGCCGGGCCGATGCCTCGACCTCCGCCGGGGCCGCGGGAGCTGTGGGCGAGGGCAACGAGGCCGGCCCTTCGACCGGGCCGGGAGGCGCCCCGGCCGCGTCGTCATCGTCGTGGCCTGACTTCGCCGCGCTGGCGATAGCGCGAGCTGAGGAGGAGATTCCGAGGTGGGGGGGGCGCCCCTTCAGTTTAGGGACGCCGCGAACCTCGACGCCGAGCCTATCCTCACTCTGAATGACAGAGATGAGGTGCATCGCTGGCAGTACCTCGAGGGCGTCCGCCAGCATCTCGATCGGCTACTCCGCGTGGCGTCCGACGCCGTCTCGCGGGGCATGCGGGATGCCACCGAGGTACGATTAATCTGTCAGCTTATTTCGTGGCTCTCAGTGTCTTTTTTCTTTGGTTTCATTATCTTTTTTGGTTTTCTTTGAGTTAGGAACTGAAGGAGACCTCCCGCCGCAAGTCACTCTTCATCCGAGGTGAGAGTGGCGTGTGGGCGTCGCTGTCCCGGCAACGGGCCCTGGTCGAGGAGACCCAGAAGAGGCTCGCCGATCGGACCGCTGAGATGGCTGAGCTGCGCACCGCCTTCTCGACGGTGAAGGAGGAAGCGATCCAGGCTTGGGCGGCTGAAGCCTCAATGCGCACCGAGGTGGACAAGGCCCGGGAAGAGGCTGCCCAGGCCCGCAGGGACCTCGAGCCCCTGGCGGCGCGGGTCAAGGAGCTCGAGGAGGATGTCTCCCAGGTCAGCCGTCAACGTGACCTCCTCAACGTCCAAATCGGGCAGGTCACGGCCCGGTTTAGTGCGCTGAAGGACGAGGTCTCGGGGCTGAACGGGGCCGTCCAAGAGAAGGACGCGGCACTCCAAACCGCCCGCCAAGAGATCGAGGCACTGAAGGCGACCGTCCGTGAGAAGGACAGTGCCCTCCTGGGGCTCGAGCAGACGTGCGGGGGGCTTCGCGACGAGGTTGTGGGTTTAAAGACCCACGTCGAGGGTAAGTAACTTGTTATGGCCATAGAGTTGAGGCATCGCGTTAGGTGCTAATTTGCCTTGTCATGTTCCAGAGCTGGAGAGTGAGAACCGGGAGGCCCACTCGTCCGCCAATTCCCTGCAGAGCCTCCTTGAAGCCGAGACCCGGAGGACCCAGCTGCTCGAGGGCGCGATCACCACGGTGTGCGACGGTCTGGGGGTCGAGCCCGACGCCGACACTGGTGAAGACGCTCCAGGGAGCTCCTTCATCCGTCGGGTGGCGGCACTGGGCCACCTCGCCCGGGAGAAGATTCGGGACAGCCTCCATCACGGCGTGAAGAGGGCGCTGGCCGTCATCCACTCGGGGTTCGTGTTCGACATGGAGCTCGTTGCCGACGGCTTCATCACAGACCCGGAGCGGACGGACGAGGAAAATGAAGACGCCTGCCTGGAGCTGATTGAAGCCGCGGAGGGGCCTGGGAGCCGCCTGGCCTCGCTCTTTGAGCCTGAGGTGGTCCCGCCTGCTGACGATGAGGGCCTGTGAGCCAGATCTGGGCGCAGAGGCCCATGTAATAAGTTAGTAATTTTAAATTTTGGTTGTGGTGGCCTTGGAGGCCTAAAAACTTGAAACACAAACTGGTTCGTAGTTAATTTAGTTTTATTCGAGCCTTTCTTCCTTTTATTGCTTGGATCGTGTTCTCGTGTGATTTACTTGGCACGCAGTTGCGTTCTTTGGCATAAGGGAGCGAGTGGAGGTACCGTAGCCTCGGGGGCGTAAGTAATCTCGTAGCTCGACTGCCCTCGAGCTTCAGGGTGCTCTTGCGGCCTCGTGTGAGAACCTGATCTAAGCGGCAGAGAACGTAATCTCTTTTAGAGTTAGGAACCGTCTTTTAGGTCTCCCTAGCGTGAAGTTGCACCTTTAGAAGGCGTAAGGACTGAGTGGAGGCACCGTAGCCTCGGAGGCGTAGTTGATACTCCTGGTTCGAGGGTCCTTTCGAACCTTAGGGTGCTCTTACAGTGCCGTTGATCTAAGAAGCGGTTCTTAAAATTTAAAAAAGAGTGTAAGTTTTTTCGGGGACTGAGGGGTTCCCCCCTGTGTAGCCCCCGAGGGAGGGTCGATTCTGGTAGTGCAGAGTCGATCCTTCCTCACTGTGAGACAAAAGTTTTTTGACATTGCTGTATTCTTTATTGATGAAAAAGAAATTACAGAGCCTCGAGGCTTTCTAAGGAAAAAGCGACGTAGCTGTTCAATGTTCCAAGCGTTGGTGAAGATTTCGCCCTTCTCGTTGGATAGCTTGTAGGTGCCTGGCTTCAGTACTTCTGCGATGATGTATGGTCCTTCCCATGGCGGTGTGAGCTTGTGGCGTCCTTTGGTGTTCTGGTTCCGCCGTAGCACCAAGTCGCCGACGTTGAGGTCACGCCTGTGGACGTGTCTGTCGTGGTATCGCCGGAGACCCTGCTGGTACCTGGCAGAATGTAACAGAGCCACATCTCGGGCTTCCTCGAGCTGGTCGAGGGCGTCTTGTCTTGTGGCGTCGTTATTTCTTTCGTTGTAGGCCTTCAGCCTTGGGGATCCGTACTCTATATCAGTCGGGAGCATAGCCTCGGACCCGTAGACTAAGAAGAACGGAGTGAACCCCGTGGCTCGACTCGGCGTTGTTCTTAGGCTCCATAGAACCGAGGGTAGCTCGGCAGCCCATCTTTTGCCATGTTTGTTTAGCTTGTCAAAGATTCTGGGTTTCAGGCCTTGTAGGACCATGCCGTTGGCACGTTCCACTTGGCCGTTTGTTTTTGGATGAGCCTTGGCCGACCAGAGCACGCGAATGTGATGGTGGTCGCAGAAGTCCAGAAACTTTTTCCCAGTGAACTGGGTGCCGTTGTCAGTGATAATACAGTTTGGAACTCCAAAACGATGGACGATGTCGGTGAAGAAAAGCACAGCTTGTTCGGACCTAATACTGGTGATGGGGCGAGCCTCGATCCACTTGGAGAATTTGTCGATAGCGACGAGCAAGTGGGTGAAGCCGCCAGTTGTCCTTTTTAGAGGTCCGACAAGGTCGAGGCCCCAAACGGCAAACGACCACGTGATGGGAATGGTTTGCAGAGCATGTGTCGGGAGATGGTTCTGTCTCGCATAGTACTGACAACCTTTACAGGAGCGTACTAGCTTGACAGCGTCGGAGACCGCGGTCGGCCAATAGAATCCTTGTCGAAAGGCGTTCCCGACGAGGGTTCGAGGCGCAGCGTGGTGACCGCAAGCCCCCGAGTGCAGGTCGCTGAGCAGGCCCCTGCCTTCCTCGTTCGTGATGCAACGTTGGAGGATGCCTGTAGGGCTGCGGCGGTACAGCTCCCTACTGTTGCCAATGATCACAAAGGTTTTGGCCCGGCGAGCGACCCGTCGAGCCTCGGTCTTACTCGAGGGGAGGTCCCCTTGGATAAGGTAGTCAAGGTACGGAGCGCGCCAGTCAGGCTCGAGGCCAGATGGTAGGGTCGAGCCTTCCACCTGCATGGCCTCGGCCCCGGTCGAGGGGGCCTCGGTTTTAGGTGGGGGGTCGAGTGACGTCCCGTCGACCCCTTCGTCTGGCCCAAGGTCGACGGATGGCCGCTGAAGATCTTTTGCGAAAACGTCTGGTGGAACCGTAGTTCGACTGGACGCGATTTTTGCGAGTTCATCGGCGGCCTCGTTATACCTGCGTGCGATGTGGTTGAGCTCGAGGCCGTGAAACTTGTCCTCGAGGCGCCGTACTTCCTGGCAGTAGGCTTCCATCTTGGGGTCACGGCAACTCGAGCTCTTCATGACCTGGTCGATCACAAGCTGGGAGTCGCCTCGAACATCAAGGTGTCGGACCCCGAGCTCGATGGCAATTCTCAGCCCCGTGACGAGTGCCTCGTATTCAGCGACGTTGTTCGACGCAGGAAAATGAAGCTGGATGACATAGCGCATGTGAACCCCGAGGGGCGAGATGAAGAGCAAGCCCGCGCATGCTCCTGTTTTCATCAACGGCCCGTCGAAGTACATGGTCCAGAGCTCGGCCTGGAGCTGTGCGGGAGGGAGTTGGGTGTCGGTCCATTCAGCCAGGAAGTCTGCCAATACTTGTGACTTTATAGCTTTGCGCGGTGCATAAGATAAGGTCTCGCCCATGAGCTCAACCGCCCACTTGGCAATCCTACCCGAGGCATCCCGGTTCTGGGCTATCTCTCCCAGGGGGAAAGAAGAAACCACAGTAACCGGGTGACCCTCGAAGTAGTGTTGGAGCTTGCGCCGTGTCAAGATGACAGCATATAGCAGTTTCTGGATTTGAGGGTACCGGGCCTTGGTTTCCGAGAGCACCTCGCTAATGAAATAGACCGGCCTCTGGACGAGCAAGGTATGAGCCTCCTCGGCCCGTTCGACGACCAGGACCGCGCTGACTACTTGTGATGTTGCAGCGACATAAAGTAGGAGCGGTTCTCCTGGGGTCGGAGGGACGAGAATTGGTGAGTTAGAGAGCGTGACTTTGAGTTTTGTGAGGGCTTCCTCGGCCTCGAGGGTCCAGGAAAAATGCTCCGATTTCTTCAAGAGGCGGTACAGAGGGAGCGCTTTTTCGCCGAGGCGCGAAATGAAACGGCTGAGCGCCGCCAAGCAGCCCGTGACCCTCTGCACGCCTTTTAGATCTCGGATGGGGCCCATCTTGGTTATCGCAGAGATTTTTTCTGGATTGGCCTCAATGCCCCGTTTAGACACGATGAACCCTAAAAGCATACCTCGAGGGACGCCAAAAACGCATTTTTCTGGATTGAGCTTGATATTCTTTACCCGGAGGCATTTGAAGGCAACGTCGAGGTCGTTCACCAGATTATCGGCTTGTCTGGTCTTGACTATGATGTCATCAACGTATGCCTCGACGGTTGGTCCGATGTGTTCTCCGAAAACGTGTTGCATGCATCGCTGGTACGTTGCCCCTGCGTTCCGGAGACCGAAGGGCATCGTAACGTAGCAATACATGCCGAACGGGGTAATGAACGAAGTCGCGAGCTGGTCGGACTCCTTCATTTTTATCTGATGGTAACCGGAGTAAGCGTCTAGGAACGAAAGGGTTTCGCATCCCGCAGTTGAATCAACGATTTGATCAATGCGTGGCAAAGGGAAGGGAACCTTTGGACATGCTTTATTCAAACTAGTATAGTCTACACATATCCTCCATTTCCCACTCTTTTTCTTGACTAATACAGGATTAGCTAGCCACTCGGGATGGTGAACCTCCTTGATGAACCCGGCCTCCAGTAGCTTGTGGATCTCTTCGCCGATGACCCTGCGCTTCTCCTCGTCGAAGCGGCGTAGGCGTTGCTTCACCGGTTTGGACCCGGCCCGGATCTCCAAGGCGTGCTCGGCGACTTCCCTGGGTATGCCCGGCATATCCGAGGGACTCCACGCAAAAATGTCAACATTTGCGCGGAGAAAGTCGACGAGCACGGCTTCCTATTTCGGGTCGAGGGTGGCGCTGACGTTCAGCGCCTTCCCGTTGGGATCAGCGGGGTCGAGGGGCACGAGTTTGACGTCCTCCGCGGGCTCGAAGCTGCCGGCGTGGCGTTTTGGGTCGGGAATCTCGTTGGCGAGACCGTCGAGGTCTGCGGCCAAAGTCGCCGATTCCAAAACCGCCTCGCCGTGTTCGACGCACTCGACGTCGCACTCGTAGGCATGTTCATACGAGGGCCCCACAGTGATGACGCCGTTTGGGCCGGGCATCTTGAGCTTGAGGTAGGTGTAGTTTGGCACGGCCATGAACTTGGCGTAGCACGGGCGCCCGAGGATGGCGTGGTATGTTCCACGGAATCCGACCACCTCGAAGGTGAGGGTCTCCTTCCTGAAGTTGGCCGGTGTGCCAAAACAAACGAGCAGATCGACCCGTCCGAGGGGTTCTGCCCGCTTCCCTAGCATAACTCCGTGGAAGCCCCCGACGCTAGGCTGTAGGCGCGCTCTCTCGATCCCCAGGAGGTCGAGGGTCTGGGAGTAGATGATGTTGAGGTTGCTTCCGCCATCCATGAGTACCTTGGTGAGGCGTGTGTTAGCGATGATGGGATCAACAACAAGAGGGTAGACCCCCGGATTGGGGATGTAGTCCGGATGATCATCACGGTCGAAAGTGATGGCCACCGTAAACCAGTCAAGGAAACGAGGGACCGCCGCTTGTACGGAGAAAACCTCTCGCCGCTCTCGCTTGCGCTGGCGCGCTGAGAGGCGGGTCGAGGGTCCTCCGTAGATCATGAAGCAGTCGTGGATCTCGGGGAACTCCTCACCCTTGTCATCACCCTTTGGGTCTTCCTTCTTGTCGGTGTTCTTGCTACCTGCGCCCTCGAAGTACCTGCGAAGCATATGACAATCTTCGAGGTTATGGTTAATGGGTCCCTTGTGGTAAGGGCATGGCTCTTTAAGCATTTTGTCGAAGATGCCCCCGCCGGGGGGCCTCGAGGCTTCTTGCGCTCGGTAGCGGCGACAAGCTCGTCGGCCAGGGCCTCGAGCTTGCCCTGCTGGCCTTTCTTCTTCTTACGATTGTTCCTCTTGGAGCCACGGGTGGAGCTCGCGGGATCGTCGGCCTTCTGCTTCCCTTTGTCCTGCTCGCCGCCGAAGATGGCACCAACTGCCTCCTCGCCGGCGGCGAAGTTGGTGACGATGTCCATCAACCCATTGGCAGTGAGGGGGGTGTGACGGCCTAACTCTCGGACCAACTCCTTGCAAGTGGTGCCCGAGAGGAAAGCCATGATCACGTCAGAGTCGGTGACGTTGGGGAGCTCGGTGCGTTGCCTGGAGAAACGCCGGATGTAATCCCGGAGGGATTCACCCGGCTTCTGCTTGCAACTCCGGAGGTCCCACGAGTTGCCGGGGCGCATGTAAGTTCCCTTGAAGTTTCCCTCGAACACCCTTACGAGATCACCCCAGTCGTGGATCTGCTGGGGTGGAAGATCCTCGAGCCAGGCTCGAGCGGTGTCGGAGAGGAACAAGAGGAGCTGTCGGATGATGACTCGGTCGTCGGTGGCCCCGCCCAGCTGACATGCTAAGCGGAAGTCGGCGAGCCAAAGTTCGGGTTTGGTCTCGCCGTTGTATTTGGCAAGAGTCGTGGGAGGGCGGAACCGCGCTAGCAGTATCGTTTCGCGGATTGCCTTGCTGAAGACCCGAGGGCCCGGAGGCTCGGGTGAAGGACTGCGATCCTCCGAGTTGTCGTAGCGCCCGCCCCTATGCACGTGGTAGCCTCGAGCCACACCGTCACCGTGCTTGCGCGTGCGGCGCTCGACGATGTTGCCACGGGTGTCTCGAGGCCCTTGGTCGTGAGTCATGTGCTCGGGGGCGGGAGCCATTCGAATCCGTCGGGGAGGTTCGGGATGAACCGAGGCCTCTCTCTCCTGTCGGGAGGGCTCTGCGAGCCGCTCCGAGGCGGGCTCGCGTCGCCTCGAGGCAGAGCTCTCGGCCTGCTGCAGGGCAGCGGTCTCGAGGAGTTCTCGGATCTCATCTCGAGCCCGGCGAGCATCGGGGTTTGACGGCTCTGGCATATTGCGCAGGAGCATGGCGGCGGCGACGACGTTCTGGCTGGCTCGAGCGAAGACCGGGGGGTCGGTTACCCGGTCCTCGTCGATGAGACGGTTGACGTCGCGAGCTCTTCCGTGAGCTCTCCCGCCAAGTGTGCGTTCCGCACGCTCATGCTCGAGAGTTTGTTGGAGTAAACGCAGGTTTTCTCGTTCCTCGTCGAGCCTTTCTTGCAACTCACGGATTTGGTCGAGCTGCACCCCTTGATCCGCAAGGAGTTGAGCCTCGCCCTGCTCGGCAGGGAGCCCGACGTGAGGGGGCGTGTGCCTTCCTCTGACCGGCTCTTCTTCCTGTGAATCCGACGCGCTTTCAACATCGACGTTGAAGCACTCACGGGTCGGATCGTAGGTGTCATCAGCCGAGTCGGAGTCAGGGGCGCCGAAATAATAGTATGACGGGGGAATGCATGGCCGTTGCGGATCGCCGCTAGGGTTGCGGCGTGGGGAAGCGGTCACACAGGGTTCTGTTTCCGGTGCCTCAGTAGAGTCCAGATAATCAGAAGCCGGCGTGGACGTAACGAGGTCCAGAGCGGAGCGTAGATGGTGCCCAGGGAGTTCCTCATAAGCACTCATGCGAGTGCTCACGGAAGAAGCGTACGCCTGGGCAACCGAATTTAGCCCGAACGGGAACGGCGAAGGAGATGTGGCCGTCCACGCCGAAACAGGTGCTCCGGGTAGCGGTGTTTCACCGGACGGAGGAGCGGCAGGATTCTCCGTCGGCATGTTGCCCTCGGCCAAGCTCATCCTCCCCATATTTCCAATGAGGAAGTCTGGGTTGGAGTCCGGCTGGGGGGCGCCAGACCGAGGAATCCCGTCACCCTCCGTGAGATGAAGATGGTGGTTGCGCCGGCCTCGTCACCGTCGGGCGGCTCGCGCCTGCCTTGAACGACGATACCGGCGGATCGCTCCCCCAGGCTGGGAGAGCTCGTAATCCTCGTCAGTTGGGTGCCTAGGTGGGAGTAGGACCATGTCGTAGCCGTAGCCAAGTGACATGAACTCTAAACTCCCGAACCAGATCACCGTAGCCAACGGGATAGGACGATTGGGGTCAGCCATCCAGGAAAAAGGCGGGAAAGCGACGTTGGCACGCAGCGATCCCCTACCTGGCGCGCCAACTGTCGGTGTTCGGACCCGAGGGGGTCCTAGACCAACGAGTAAATGCTGCGTGTCCCTTTCCTGGATGGTGATGCAAGGAGAACACACGGGGATTTATCCTGTTTCGGGCAAGAGAAGGCCCTACGTCCAGCGGGGGAGAGGAGATGTTGTATTTCCTTGCACCGAGGTGCTTGCGTAGGGGTTACAAGCTTGCGAGAGAGGGTGATGAGCCCAGGTCTCAAAAGAGGAAAGAGAAATACAAGATAATTGCTTGGGATGTTGATCGCTATCTGGTGCTTGGCTTGTTGTTCGTCGTCCTCTCCAAAGCCCTGGCCTTCCCTTTTATAGGACGAGAGGAAGCCGGGGCAACGGGTGTATTGAGATGATGTTTTGTCGATCACTGTCGAGGTGACTGTAGCGACGTGTCCTAAAAATGGGAGGCCATCCCTGGACTCCATGGCGCTACAGGGGACGAGACGCTGAAATGACCCGGAGCTCTGCGCCATACCGTCCCTCTTTTCCTGTTACGTCGCATTAGGCGTCGAGGCCAGGTCGAGGCCAGGTCGAGGCCGGGTCGAGGCTGGTCGGATAAGTCCGAATCCCTGGAATCGCGGTGTACGGACTTTGTCGTATCCTTCCTCGAGGGTGACTAGTGACGCACAGTGTGCGGTGAGGTGGATACAGTGACGTTTTTCACCTCCCATCACGGGATGGGTGGTAAAATAGTGAGAACTGACACTGATATTGTTCCCACGTCGACCACGCGCGCAGCCATGCCGGTAGGTGGTAGTAGGTAATTGCATTAAATGCTAAGGCTTTTGTCCTGGGGTAGGTAAAGAGAGGGGGTCGAGCGCCTCGACCCGGGCTCACGCGAGTAGGAGTGCTCCCGGTGGGCGATCGAGCCTCGTGCGGGTCGGAGCGCGGTCGGGGGTTCCCGTCGAGGGGGCCTCGTACGAGTCGGAGACGGGATGCGGTCGAGGCATTCCGTCGAGCCAGCCTCGTACGAGGCGGACCTGTCGCACGTTCTGAAGTAGGCTGTGTTTTACCGTGGCTTAGTCGTTTTAGTTTTTATTATCGTTAAATGTGGGTACCCCTATACTATTGGTACCGACAATTAGTCTCATAAGCAATTCGGCATATAAATTTTACCAAGCACAACGGTAGATTGGTATAAATTATCCAGACGCACGATAAACAACTATTTAAATGGTCTCATAATTCAAAATTCAACAAATAAGTTCAAGGCTGCATAAATGAAGAATCAAGCAATTGACGAAAACACAATGCACTAATTTACCTGCTCGCAAATGCTTCAGAAATGAACTTCAGATACACACCAGAATAACATTTGTTTGATCATTGATTATTTACAGGGCAATATTGTACAGCAAATTAAAGGATCACTTATGAACCTAATAAAGAAACAATAATTGTGAATGAGAAAAGAGGCGTGAGCTTACCAGTTAGATCTTACAGCGGTGGACGGAAACGCTGGGAGGCTGGGAAGGCGGGCGGCGACTTGGCCTCGCCGAGATGTACAGGCCAGGGCCGTTGTCAGTGGTTCAGACCGGTGGCGGGGAGAGGAGATGGCTCTCATTAGCGCGCGTGGCGCCGCCCAGCTGCTCGGAGAAGGGGCTGCGCGAACTCCGCGGCGTGGCGCGGGCACGGAGACTAGGCGCGAGGCGGCCGGCGCTCGAGCACTGCTGCCTGCTAGAGCAGGACGGCTCCGCGGCGGCGCTGGACGACTGGAGAAATCAGGATCAGTATGGCTGCACCAGGGTTGGGAATCGGGCGGCTCCGCGTCGCCGTCGCGCGAATGCAGAGAAGCCGGCGCCGCCGCTGGTCGAGGGAGTGGCCACTGGCCGAGAAGCCGGGTCAGCTTGAGCAAGCAGCCAGCAGGCTTTTTTTTTTTTTGAAGTAAGCAATCTGGCTGTTGGGCCATTCAAAATTCTTTTAGGCCGAAATCTAATGTACTTTTTTTTTAATGAAGGACCGAAAACGGCGACCAGAGGGGGTGAATGGGAGCCGTAAAATTTTTTCGCAAAATATTTTCGGCCGCTGTCCCAAATCACCACCAAACACAACCAAGTTCCCGAAACTAAATTACTCAAGTCAACTGGTGATAAGAGCACTTAGGTAAATTCTTTGCACCGGTAGAGAGCCAACGCAAAAGACGGAACTTAAATCGGAACACAAACAAGCAGTCTGAGTACAAAATGGAAAATCAAGGCGGGAGAAAATTCATGAGAAAATCAGCAAGAAATACGTCCAACCACCTTACCCGCACTGGACTAAACTGGATGGGCCACTTGAGCCTAGTAACACTGCACAGTTCAGAACTGGAAGCTGAGGCACGTAAGCACAGAAGCTTAGAAGATCACGAACGGCCAGGAGCAAACAAGCTTTGAGCAAGCACTTCACGGTGCTGAAACAATTAGTGCTAGTAGTACTACTGAGTGCTGAAACATTTAGTGCTAGAAGTACTACTGCTGTTGTAGGCCTCCACCTACAAGCTGCTCACCAGGGCACCGTTTGGATGTCAAAATTTTTGGCAAAACGCTATTGTAATTTTTGGCAAAACGCTATTGTAACGTTTTCGTTGTTATTTAGCAAATATTATCCAATCATGGTTTAATTAGGCTTAAAAGATTCATCTCGTCCATTTCGTCTAAACTATGTAATTAGTTTTATTTTTTATATATATTTAATACTTCATGCATGCGTCTAAAGATTCGATGTGATGAAGAATCTTGAAAAATTTAGCATTTTGGGTGTAGCTAAACATGCCCCAGGAAGAAATAAACAGCACATAGTATGCACGAGCAGGCCAGGTGCCGGACAGGGGCTGCACTGCCGGACTTTTTAAATCAGGGCCTGTTTAGGCTGTGTTCACTTCTCAAAATATTTCCTCTGTCACCCGTCACATCAAATCTTTGGACACATGCATGGAGCATTAAATGTAGGTAAAAAAAATAACTAACTGTACAGTTTGTCTGTAAAGTTCGAGATGAATCTTTTAAGCCTAATTAATTCATGGTTGGATAAATTTTGCCAAATAACAACGAAAGTGCTACAGGAATATTTCCCCCAAATATTTCGGAAGTGAACACAGCCTTAGTTGGTGAAATATTTTGGATTCAGCTACTGTAGCACTTTTCGTTTTATTTGCAATTTATGTCCAGTTTTGGACTAATTAGGCTCAAAAGATTTGTCTTGTGATTTACAACTAAACTGTGTAATTAGTTTTTTCTTTCGTCTATATTTAGTACTCCATACATATATCGTAAAATTTGATGTGATAGTTACTGTAGTACTTTTTAGGTTTACTTTTTTGAACTAAACAGGCTCTCAGCAAAAACGGACGAGAGGAACAGCAGGGCCACCTGGAACCACGGTGAGCACGGCACGCACACAGAGAGGGAGATGAGCCGACCGAACTGGACAGGTGCGGCTCGGAAAGAGAAGCTGCGGGCGGTGGAACTGCACGCCGCCGGCAGAAACTTAGCTGCTTAAATCCCACGCGATGGAGAACTAAGGATGTGTTTAGTTGAGAAAAATTGGATGAAAAGTTACTGTATCATTTTTCGTTGTTATTTGGTAAAATTTGTCCAACCATGGATTAATTAGACTCAAAAGATTCGTCTCGAACTTTACAGACAAACTATGCAATTAGTTATTTTTTTTACCTACATTTAATGCTTCATGCATGCGTTTAAAGATTCGATGTGATGGGTGGAAGAGGAAATATTTTGGGTTTGCATGGGAAGTAAACAGGGCCTAAGGCCTGTTTAGATTCCAGAATTCACCCCAAATTTCACTATAAAAAAGAAGATTCTCCATCACATCAAAATACCGGCACATATATGGAGTACTAAATGTAGATGAAATAAAAAACTAATTGCACAGTTTTGTTGTACTTTGCGAGACGAACATTTTGAGCCTAATTAATCAATGTTTGGACATTTTTTATCAAATAAAAACAAAATCGCTACCGTGATCAACAATGAATCGGCAGCCCCCAATTTGGGAATCTAAACACGACCTAAAACCAGGGACTGATTCCCAGAACGCAGAGAAGGAGCAGACTTGGGGTGTGATTGGTACCCTGCATATGGCCCAGCCTGGCCCAGTTCATACCGGATCCGTGCGTTTGGTAGCCTGGGTATATGTTTGGGGCCTGGCTCAGCTGGTGCAAGATACCCCCCTCGGCTAGGCTGAGGAGGAACGCGGCGGGACTTCGTTTCCATGGAGCCTGGCTCCAGCGATGCGAGAAGCGTGCCCCCACGGCGATTTTTTCAGCTCCCCGCGTGCATCCGCAGAGATGGCGGGAACTGGTTAGGGTTACCTCCCCTCTTCGCGCGCTTTCCTTTTCCCTCCGCGATAAATAGCACCACCGCCGTCGCCCTCCTCAGCAGTCGCCCTCTTTTCACCTGGTATGCGCCCTCTCCCCTGTCTTCCTTCTTCCCCATCTCTGACTTCTTGGAGCCGTCTCTTCCATGGTTCGCCGCCGGCATTTGTTACCATCCTTTGTCTCATTTGTTTTTCTTGTTTTGATGGTGCAGGAGGGATCGATTGGTGGTGGGGTAATCTCGAAAAGGCAAGTGCTCTCCCCAGATCCGTAACCCTAGACCCTCGATCTGTTTGTGTTCTTGTCTGATTTACCTCTAACTGCTACCCTGGCTCGATTTTGTGTGTTTTAGTGCGATGTAGAATGATTGTTGGTGTATTTTTGCAGACAATCGAGTTGGGTTGCAGATCTGATTTGCAGAACACCTCTGAAATTTCTGTCCATCGGTTGTTTTTCTTCCTCTGCTACGGTAACAACGATAATATCCCCTTGTCCCTCTATTTTCTGATGATGTATGACCATGAGGCATGAGGCACTAGATGGTCTTTATGATGATTACATATATATCTGAGCATGAGCCTGTGCCGATGATGTTTTTATTTTAACTGAGTACTTGCCAGTACCTGTGATGCATAGTTCTAGATCTGAGCATATGCCCTTGCAATCTTATTGTTTATCTCTTTTCTTCTTTGCGTATGCACATGCCTGTGATGTTCAAAAAAATATAAGAGCATGATTTATTATTCATCTGTTGTTTAGATGAGCTGGGAAGACAATAGGCGCATGCTCATTGTTCAAGCTGCTGCTCTGGTTACAACTATCTATGCCTTCTTAGTTAGCACCCTTACCATGGTTGAGAACCAAACTCCTCGACTCACCTATGGTCCAATGAGCCAGAGAGATCAAGAGCGCCAAATTTATCTGAATAGAATCTACAATTCCAATGACGTAGAATGTGTAAACATGCTACGTATGAGGAGAGCCCCATTCTTTGAACTATGTACCCTTCTAAGGACTAGAAACTTGCTATCTGATAGCATACATAGCTCTGTGGAGGAACAAGTTGCAATGTTCCTACATGTGGTCGGCCACAACCAAAGGTTCAGGGTTATCCACCAATCTTTTGTTCGATCCATTGAGACAGTCAGTAGGTATTTCAGGGAGGTGTTATATGCTATTGGTGAGCTTAGAAATGACATGATTAGGCCACCTTCTAATGACACAGCACCTAAGATCATGGGAAGTTCAAGATGGTATCCATATTTGATGGTATAAATTGTTCCATACCTTTTGGAAAGAAATGACATACAATGTACCATATCTCAAATTAAAATTTGGAAAATTGTAGGACTGTGTGGGGGCAATTGATGGTACTCATGTGCATGCTAGAGTGCCCGCCAAGATTGCAGCAGCCTTTAGGGGTAGAAAGAACTACACCAGCCAAAATGTTCTTGCTGCAGTTGATTTTGACTGGCTGTTTGCCCCACCTAAGCCTAACCATCAGACTGGATTGATGGTTTCATGGATCAATCAGCTAACTATTACAGACTGTATTAAGTATTAGTCCCTCCTATATTCTTGTGAGGGCCGCCATCTCTTTAATATTGAACTTGTTGATGCCATTGTCAATGCCTATTTGTGCCTATGATGAATTATTTGTGCCTATGATGAAAATAAGTGTCCTGATTTGGTAATTATTTCTATCTGATTTTTTCAAGTGAGGCTGCATCTCTTTGATGAGTTGTCTTTTTGTCTGTGATAACAAATTTCATGAGTTGACTTGTATTTTCTATTTCCATGTTTTGCCTATGATGATAAATTTCCCATATACATGACTTATGAGGGGAAACAACTGATGATATTGGTATTGTGAGGTACTGGGAAAAATCTTTCTGCCCTTATGCTCCAACACCATTATCAAGTGATGATATTGGTATTGTGAGGTACTGGGGAAAATCTTTCTGCCCTTATGCTCCAATACCATTATCAAATGATGATAGTAATTTTCTGAGGCCAACAACAGTTTATGACATGCTACCTAAGTGTTATCTTCAACATTTTAGTTCATTTGAACAGTGTTATGTCCTATTTCATTTGTTTCACCATCATTGTCAGTACTTTTTGGATTGCACAACAAATTAATAGTTGTTGTCGTAATAAGCAGCCATGGTTTGGTATGTGGTTCATGTTGGACGACAAACTGGGATCGTCTCTAGCTGGGGTTTAGCCCACGCTCAAGTTGATGGCTACAGAGGTGGATGCTGCAAAAAATACAGGACCAAGGAGAAGGCAGATGCTGCTTATTATGGACTCCTTGAAGAACAAGAGGTGCAACCTGCAGATGGAGTTCCTGGAGAAGAAGAAGAAGAGATGCAGCCTGTTGTACCTGTACTGGAGGCAAACAAGTCTGCATTTAGTGTTAAGGATGTCATTATCTTGGTGTTGGCTTTAATCATTGTGCTTTTTACTTTTTAAGTTGCTGTAAAATTATTGCTCCATGTGGCCTGTAAGAATGTTGTATGGGTATGCTCACCATCCAAAATAGGAGGTAACTGGAACCTTGTGTATGCAGCAAACCAAACAAACAAGGTTGCATGTGCTTCTGCAAGGATGCTGCTGCATGTTTATCAACCAAACACTATCCCTGTGTGGCCAGGTTGTAGTGACACAGGCTACCAAACAATATGTTGTTGTACGCACTAAGACTGGCCAAGTATGGCCTGGCTATGTTGGTGCGAGCCAGGTTGGACTGAGAAGTGAACCAATCACACCCTTGGTGTTTAGGACCGAACCGAGAGGGGCCGCGCTCCTGGCGCACTGGAGCCCGACACTGGTGCCCACAGACAGCTGCGTCAGCTCGCCTGGAAACCAAACACGAAGAACAGAAGCGACGAACAGAACGACTCGCACGAACAGAAAGAGCGCTCCCAAAAATCGACTAGAACTCAGTCAAAACAAAAGGATTCGCTCTCAAAATCGGCACAGATGCAATTCAACCTAGCAGGATCTCATCCCCAAGAAATCATGCTCTGAGATTGACCCAAACTCCGAGAAAAATAGATCAAAGCTAAGCACGAAAATGGAGAAAAATGAAGAACACATGGAACGAAAATCACAGCTTCATTAGATGAATCCCGGAGAACACAAGGAGGATTTGAGCCTCCATTCCCACTCCAAATCATAGCATAAAGTACAAAAATTCAGATTCTTGGGAACTCTCTCATATGAACTAGAAGCTCTAACCCTAGGGGAGAAAAGAGGGGAAATGAGGAATGGGAGAGAGATGCGGTGGCAAGGGGGCTGTCATCCTCTATTTAACAGGGCTATTTTACATTCCCCTAAATACCCCTGGATACATAAGAGCTAAACCAATAAGTCCAAGGGCGTAGAGGTCCAACCCGGTCTTCATGTTGATCTGACGGCCACCGCGCCTCCTCACCGGTAGCTTCGCCTCGACGCGAACTCCCCGATGCCGCAACGTGCCGTCCGTTCCTCCTCAGAACCTCCGCCTGTATTTTGAGGCCCAAACCCGTAAGCCCGCCTCCGATGGTTTTGTGGCCCAAACCATCAAACCGTTCCGCAAGTAGCGTACTCCATACGCGTCCTCCGCCATCCGACGCGTGTCACCTCCACGGTCAACACGATCACTCACATGTCTTCTCGCGCTTGTCGATGTCCCAAGTGTCAGCCACCGCGGCTAGCCACCGGCCTTCGGGTCCCTCGGTCCAAGCCTCACGTCCGTCCTTCACCCCTCCAGTCCATCGGCACGGCACGTCCTCCTTGACCTTCACCTCGTCGTCGGCTACCGCCTCCGTGCTCCACACCTGCACAACACAAGTCAAGAGACATGTCGCACATAAGGCTTTCGCCAAGGTAGGATTAGTCACCACTCAACCTACTTCGTGGATCACATTGACAATCACTCATCACAAAACGAACACATAAGGGTACTTGTCAACCTTGTGTTCGCATTTTAGCACTATCTAAGGTACTTCTGGGTGTGTGGGCCTACCACTGGCGCTGGCGATTGACGAAGAGAGACTCGGCTGTCAAAAAGAGATGTCCCTAAATTATCATGAGAAAATTTTCTTAGCTTTTTTTTCTTTTAAACTTGCCTATTTGGCCCAGAGTTTAGTTTAGTTTCTTGTCAACAACTGGAGGCAGCGTACGTGAGTAGCGAATGGAGGCCCTCACATTGGCGGATCTAGAAATGGGTTAGGAGGGGGGCTAGCAGTTTGGGCAGGCGTTTGCTTCGCTGCCACAGTTGCCGCATGCCATGGCGTCGCTGTCGTCGTCTAGTTCATTTTTGCCGCCCAAACTTGCCGAAAGTGCGGCGGACGTTTTCAGCATCACACTTTCGGTGCGGTGTGCGGGGCGTCATCCGAATGCACTCTAAATTATAGAAGGTTAGAAATTTTACTAGACATACACCCTTTGGAAGGCTAAAAATCTTGCTAAAAAACTTAATTGGATGGTTATGATTTTTAACCGGAAGGCTTTATCCAGAAATAGATTATTTGATTTGATTTCTCCATTCAGACTTAATAATATTCGTAAGCTTTTCCAAAGATATCAAATACTCACTCCGTCCCTAAATATTTGTCGCTTTACGCTTCCCGAGAAATAACTTTAATTAAATATATATTAAAAATATTAATATTTATGGTATATAATTAGTATCATTGGAAATGTCTTTGATTCTAGTTTTTTAATAAATTTATTTGGAGATACAAATGTTGCACGCATTTTATACAAATCGAGTCAAACTTACAGGCACAAAAACCGAAAACGACACACAAATAGGGACAGAGGGAGTATTGCATACCGCAATGCAATTATTAGAAGCTAGACATTGCCATTCATCAAACAAACACATGATGAAATGAAGAGTTGTTCCCTTAGAATTAGGCCCGTGAGGAGGTACTGCAGCCTCGGCAGCCCCCCCCCCCCCCCGCCCGCCCGCGTGCATTCGCCCCTGGCCCTACCTCTCAAGCAATAAAAACAGCTCAAGCCTACACGGGAGGGTCTAATGAGATCTGCACAAGCCCAACGCACGGACAGAGCGCAGCTATGAGGCGCGCCCGGGCTGCCTTCGCTCACGCCCTTCTCCTTCTACGCGATGCGGCACAACTTCGGGTGACCAGAACAGGGAATGAACAGGTAAGGGTAATTTCGTCTTTTCGTAATGCTCCAAAGGGCTGATTGACAGTGACAGAAGAGCCAAGAAACTAAACAAAATTCGTTTTGAGTCCAAATAGGCAAGTTTAAAAGAAAAAGGACCAAGAAATTAAGCACAACATTTTCTAAGGCCAAGAAACTAATTTTTTCAATTATCATTGTATACCCAAAACTAGATATCTTACCTCCTCAGTTAAAACCGTTCAGCCTCTCTCTCTCAAAAAAAAGAGTTAAAACCATTTGAATTGTCTTTCTGTCATGGTTTAGAGTGGTTTTAAAGACGATTGTGTCTTTTTAATTTTTTTAAAAAAGAGTAAATAGGAGTACTTTGTAAGGGTTTTAAACCATAAAAATATTTCTATGCCTTTTAAAGTTCTAAAAAAATCTAGAGATAGATTTTTGCATACGACAAATCCAAATAAACTACTTAGAGCCCATGAAAATGTCAAGATGTTTTAAAAATAGTTTATCTCTAGAATGAAAAAAAAATATCTAGAAAATTCTCAAATCATTCTAATTGATATGTAAACATGTTTTGAAAACTTTTTGCAACAAAATTGACGGGTAAACTAATTTAATAGTCAAACTTAAAAGGAAATTGACTTAACTAAAATGTATAATTATATCCTTTTTAGACAGAGGTAGTAGTAGATTTACAGAGGAACTTTTCAGGGGTGTATAATGTTTGTATAGAACTTCAGTTGCTATGTGTAAATGGTGAAATAATCATAGACAACTTTAAGCCAATGTACTACATAAGAATACTAAATATATTAAGACCATTTTACTGTGTCGTGAGGAGTCGACTACTGATCAGGGTTCAGGAATGAGGGAGGAGTACCCAAAAAAAAATTAAAGCCCTGTTTAGTTCCTTCGAACTTCCAAAAATTTTACAAAATTTCTCATCACATCGAATCTTTGGACGTATGTATGGAGAATGAAATATAGGTAAAAAAATAACTAATTACATAGCTTGGTTGTAAATCATGAGACGAATCTTTCGAACCTAATTAGCCCATGATTGAACACTAATTGTCAAATACAAACGAAAGTGTTAATGTGCTTTCAAAAATTTTACAGATGCAACTAAATACAGCCTAAGAATAAAAAACGCCCAAGCTGGACCCACACTTCTTCTCCCTCCCAGTCCGTCCTTCTTCTTCACCATCTACGGTCTACCAAGCGTTGACCGAGCGAAGGTCGCAGGTCGCCGCCCGGCAGTCGTGATCGTGAGCCGGAGTTCATCTCATTTTTCGAGTTCTCGGATCTCATCCCTAAGCCACTGCCCGGCATTTCTCCATAGCATCAGTCTGCCCTGCGCCCCTGCCCATCGATTGCCGTGATAACGGTACGTGTCTGCTTAACTCCTTTTTTTTCATTGTTTTTTTCTCGATCACGCAAAAGATTTGCGCGTTTTTTAATTAAGCGGAAAGAATTTGTTTACATTGGAGGGTTGGACTTTAAAGATGTTCAATGAGCTTTAGCCCACCCGAACTCACACTTGAATACCATATTACTCGCTGAAGAAGACAACCTAGGTCCCTCGCGCCGGCTTGCACCTATGACTCTGCCTCGTGCTTGATGTGGTTGAGCATGTCGAGTACCTGAGTGCTTGCTCCACGGAAGCACCTTGCATTCCTCTCTTTCCATAGCTCCCAAGCGACCAAAGCGAAGATGGAGTCAGCCCTGTTGCGAAGTTGTCTTGTCCATTGTTGTCTCCAAATGTTCCACCAGTCCAAGATGGAGTTGCATGGTGCGAGCTGGTGTGTTTCCCTCAGCGCTGATCGGATGCACCACCATACTTGCTTGGAGTAGGAGCAGTCCATGATAATGTGATCAATGGATTATGGTTGCTGGCCGCACAGGTAACAATTGACATGCGCCTCCAACCCGTGTCACCGCCGCCTGTCGGTTGTCCAATGTCGCCCCCTCAAAGCAAGCCATAGGAATAGCTGGATCTTTAATGGCGCCCATGAATCCCAAATCGTGTTCCAACCCGGCGGTGGGTGCGAGCCTTGGTGTAGAGCTTCGTATGCCGACCTGACAGAGAAGTTTCCGTCGGACGCCCACCTCCATATCAGACGATCAGGGCTGTCATCGAGCACGACATCTTGCGTGGCGTTCCGGACGTGCAGGTAGTCTGAGATTGCTGGCACCGATAGCCCTCCTCTAATTTGCTGAATCCATGTCCTGTTCGGTAGCGCCTCGGCCACCGTTTGCTCCTGAACCACCCTTTTAGGGATGAGTTTAAATAATGTCGGTGCCATTGCTTGGATGGATGTCCCATGGATCCAGTTGTCCGTCCAAAAGAGGGTATCTGTACCGCTGCCGATGACTGAGTAAGTGGAGGCGCGAAAGAAGACAGCTGCCTCAGGAGATGTCCGCAGCGGCAGTTCGGACCATGCTCGTTCCTGGTCGGTCTTCTGCAGCCAAAGCCATTTGGCTTCAAACGCAGTCCCAACTAGCCTTAGGTCTGTGATCCCTAGGCCTCCAATCTCTTTGGGTCGGGTGCAAGTCTGCCAAGCCACCATACACTTGCCCCTGACCGAACCATCCTTCCCTGCCCAAACAAATTTCCTGCAGATAGAGTCTATTTCCTGCCGTGTCCAAGGTGGCATTCCATCAGCTATCATACAATAGATTGGCACCGCCGAGAGCACTGACTTGATCCAAATAAGTCTGCCACTACGCGCCATCAGCGGCCCATGGCATGCCGGCAGCCGCCTAATAACCGCATCCAAGGTTTTCGTTATCGAAAATTAAAATTTATCGGACGTCATGGATAAAGAGGATAAGCAAGATATATAGGAAATATCGGACCAAATTCAAAAAAAAATAAATTTTTTTTCAAAAAAATTGTAGAATTTGACTTGAAACTATTCATAAGATATTAAACATCACTTGTTCACAAATCAAAACAAGAATAAATCATTATGAGTGTCGGACTGTTGCGTGGCTGATTTTGGATTGTCTATGTAGAAACAGGAAAGAAAGAAAAAATTTAGCTAATATCAAATTTTATCGGACCCCGGGGATAAAAAGGAAATTTCGAAAATATCGGCGACTTTCGGCCGATAAAAAAAACCCTGACCGCATCAACGGTTTTCTGGATGTCGCTCTTCGGGATCTTGGATGTGCTCAGTGGGAGCCCCAGATAGCGGATTGGAAATTCAGCTATCTGGCATCCCAGAATATCTCTGATTGCCGTCAAGGACTCATCTGCACCGTATATGTTCG
Organism: Saccharum spontaneum; assembly: GCA_022457205.1. Taxonomy (NCBI): domain Eukaryota; kingdom Viridiplantae; phylum Streptophyta; class Magnoliopsida; order Poales; family Poaceae; genus Saccharum; species Saccharum spontaneum. The sequence continues at coordinate 4,864,116 of CM039609.1, read as the reverse complement.
TTACTGAGCATTTTACTAAGTTTGTGCACAAGCCTGAAGCTTCACCGAAGATGGCAAGGAGTTCTCTGATTGCGGTGGCCTCCTGTACATCAGGGTGGGCAAACAAGATTACGTCATCGGCGTAAATGCTGCACTGAAATTTGATCCCCGCTTGCCTCAGTCCCCGGATGACTCCTTCGTCCTGTGCCTTGACGAACAGTCGGCTGAACACTTCCATGGCCAGGATGAACATACAAGAGCGGTGAAAGGGAGTCACCCTGTCTGACGCCGCGCCTGTGGATGATCGGCCTTCCGGGCTGGCCGTTTAGGAGGATGCACGAAGATGCCGTGGACAGCAATGCTGTAATCCATCTGCGCCAAGTGTTTCCGAATCCCAGCGCTTGCATGACATCTAGGAGGAACGGCCATGAAAGCGTGTCGAAAGCCTTGGATATATCCAGCTTGAGCAGGATCCTTGGAATCTTCCTCTTTCGGTACAGCACCGCGGCTCGCTGGACGAACTTGTAATTGTCGTGGATCGACCTGCCGCGGATGAATGCGTTTTGGTTTGCCGAGACGAGGTCATCCATCCTTGGCGCGAGCCTCAGAGCCAATATCTTGGACACCAGCTTCGCAATGCTGTGAATAATTGTGATCGGTCGGTAGTCTGCTGGTGCAGAAGCATCGGCCCGCTTTGGCAGAAGGACGATGAGGGCGCTGTTTAGGCGATGGAACGCCCGGTTGTCGCCGAACAGCAGGGCGTTGATGGCCGCCATGACATCGTGCCTGATTACCGTCCACGAGGACTTGTAGAATGCGCCCGTGAACCCGTCCGGGCCTGGGGCGCGGTCGGACGGGATGTCTTTGATTGTGGCCCAAGGCTTGGAGGTGGCAGTTTGGGATCGCTCTTCCCAATCTAAGGATGCCTGTGCTAGCCATTGTTACTACTACTAGTTCTTAGCTGGATCCTTTTCTCGGCAGTGGATACCGACGGCCCCGCCGTATTGCTTAGGGTATAGATCTCAAAGTGATGCCGTTGGTGCTGCAGCCAGCTATCCCGTCTCGGCTTCTTTACTGTTTTAGCGATCCATGTTTGTTATACTTATACGCAGCAAGAACGTACCTACCTGTAAGCCAAGCTTCTGCTTCTGATTTCTGAACTGTTCCAATCCGACTCAAATCAGGCGAGCAAATAAACTAGGCATCTGATACTCCGCCCAAGGTTTTTTTTTATTTGATATAAGACCGTATTATTACTAGTTCACCCACATTTTTTTTTGTTAGTAAGCGTTTCAGGCTGTTAGTATCATCAGAGACGGGTGATTTCGACAGGAGTCCATTAATTTGTGTTGATTAGATCAGCAACTCTTAAATATGACAACTTCGAAGTGTGCAGCCGCAATATCCTTTTTTCCCACAATCATTTAATATGCTGATGCCAGGGTTACTTGTATGGTATGGTTCATGTAAAACTCCAATGTTTCAATGTATTCCTTTACAAAAAATAAAATAAAATGAAATGAAATATTCAATGTTGCCAATCAGAGTTTCGTACACAAATTTACTTGCTTGTTCGTTTACATCGTTTACTCCTGGACAATAATTTTGGTGTAAAATTGTCTGACTTTGGATTATCGAGGTTGCTTTCCATGGACCAAACTCAATACACAATGCATGTAGCAGGCAGCAGAGGTTACATGGATCCCGAGTATATTGAGACTGGGCTCGTTGATCCAAAGAGTGATGTTTACAGTTTTGGGGTTGTTCTCTTGGAACTAATTACCAGAGCCAAGGCAAGCAAAAATGGGTTTAGTACTGACCTCAAAAGAAAGTTCACTGATGCTCTTGGAAAAGGAAAGCAAGAGGCACAAAAGACGTTTGATACTGAGATAGCAAACGAGAGAGACATTGAGATCCTTGACGAAATTGGAAATCTGGCAGCACAGTGCTTGACAAAGGATATCAAGGAACGCCCTGAAATGAAAGAGGTTCTGGGGAGTCTGCAGATGCTTAGAAGATCCCTTCGTTGTGAGAAATCTCAAGAAAAAATAGGTCAAAGCTCATCGTCGGGAATGCAGGTGATAACACAAAAGGTCGACCATCACGGCTCAAGCATTCCCAGCTCCAGCTCCATGTCAACTGTAACTTACAAGTTCAGCATCCTAGACATCTTCAGTAAGAAATCACGCATGTACGTGAGTTATGGTGGTCCAGTATTGAAAGCTCTCAACGTACCTATTTTCACCTCAAAAGAACTCAGAAAGATTACCAATAACTATTCGACTTTAATTGGCCGTGGTCTTACCTGTATTGTCTACCTGGGACGTATCGACGGCCAAGTTGTTGTGGTGAAGCGGTTGGCACCTGTGGTCGGAACATTTGACAAAGACAAGTTTTTTAGAGCCATGGTTTCTGCATCCACGATTCAGCATATGAATATCATCAAGCTATTGGGATGTTGCTTGGAGACTGAACCTCCTCAGTTGGTATTCGAGTATGCCCACCAAGGGAATCTGCACGACCATCTGCATTGTTGTAATGATACTCTCTCACTTGATTTACGCCTAGATATTGCAACTGTCTCTGCAAAGGCATTAGAATATTTGCACTCCACCAAAATTCTGTCTGGCAATCTCACTGTAAGAGTACAGACTGAATGTTTGAATGTAACTAGGATAGATCGATGAACTGGAGTTTAACACGAATCTGATTTGAGTAACAGAGCAATACATCAGGCGAGCAAATTGCTCCCTGCCGATCTCCGGACGCAGCCGGCCTAAGAGCAAGTGCTCTGTTCTCTACTTTTTCGTAAGCCCCACGTTGATCCCCTCTCCTTCCTTTATCCCTTCGCGCTTCCTGCCTTCAGCGTCGCCCAACTGGCATCGACATATTTGGGATTGGGCTTCCTGGTTCGCTTGGCCTTGGCTGTCACCGGCCCATTGCTCGAGCCTGGCCCATCTTTACCAGGTGTTATCCTGACATTTTCCCGGTCTTGAAAACCGGCTTGTCCCCAAGCCGGTGCATGTGGGAAGAGCAGCTTCAATTCATCTTCTAGTTCCCAGGTAGCCATGGACTCAGGCCAAGAGGACCACTGGATCAATACCTCCGAAGCAACATTATCGCCATGGGGTTTCAGTCTTCGCTGTAACACTTTAACAGGATAGCGAAATGCATCAAGTTCAAGAGAAGGAGGCATGTCAGAAGAAACCTTTATGGATGGTGAGACGGCCTTCTTCAACTGAGAAACATGAAAGACAGGATGGACAGTGGAATGGTCGGGAAGCTTCAACTTATAAGCCACACTGCCCACCTTTGCAACAATAGTGTAAGGTCCAAAGTACCTAAAGGAGAGTTTATGACTTGCTCTGGTAGCAATGGATGTCTGCACATAGGGCTGTAACTTGAGATAAACTAAATCACCAACGTTGAATGATCTTTCAGTTCTATTTTTGTCAGCCTGAAATTTCTGTCGCTGTTGAGCTCTGTGGAGCTGTTGCTGTAACAGACCAACCATAAGGTGTCTGTTCTGCATCCACTCTTCCAGGTCAGAGATTGTGCAGGAGTCAACCACATCAATTCCCAAATGCCTTGGATGTTGCCCATAGAGGATTTCAAAAGGAGTAGCATTAAGAGATGTATGGTAACAAGCATTATACCAAAATTCTGCTAGAGACAAGTACTGTTTCCATTGAGTTGGACAGGAATGAACAAAGCATCGAAGATAGGCTTCCAAACACTGATTTACCCGTTCTGTTTGCCCATCCGTTTGGGGATGATAAGAAGTACTCATCCTTAAATCAGTGGTAGTTCTAGTGAACAGTTGTTGCCAAAATTGGCTGGTAAATATCCTGTCTCTATCAGAAATGATGGCCTCAGGTAAACCATGCAGTTTAAACACATTATCCATAAAAGCATTTGCAACTTGAAGGGCAGTGAATGGATGCTTCAATGGGATAAAGTGAGCACATTTGGAAAACTTATCAACCACTACCAAGATGCAATCAAAATGATGAGATTTGGGCAAACCTTCAATGAAATCTAAACTGATAATTTGCCAAGCATAATCAGGTACTTGAAGAGGTTGTAACAATCCAGGATATTTAACCCTTTCATGCTTTGCTTGTTGGTAGATAGTGCACTGAGAAACAAACTCTTTAATCATAGCTTTCATACCTGGCCAAACAAACAAATTCCTGATCCTCCTGTAAGTGACAGGGGTCCCAGAGTGTCCCCCAATTGGACTGCAGTGTAAAGCTTGCATAATCTTATGCTGCATGGTTAAGTTGTGGCCCAGCCAAATTTTATCTTTGTACCGGATGATTCCCTGTACTAGAGTAAAGTGACCCTGAGGGCTCTGCAGAGTTAAGGCTGCCAATAATTTTTGTGAAGCAGGGTCAGAGGCATAGGCATCCACCAAATCCTGGAACCAAAGAGGTTGAATGACAGACATAGCCATAACAGTTTGCATGGGATGGTTAGTAACTCGAGAAAGAGCATCGGCAACTTTATTGTCAATGCCTTTCTTATACAGAATTCGATATCTGAAACCCATCAATTTTGTAAGAGCTTTTTGCTGCCAAGGTGAGCTGACCCTCTGATCATTGAGATGTATTAAGCTTTTCTGGTCAGTTCTAATAATGAACTCGTGATGCTGCAGATACTGTCGCCAATGATCAACAGCAAGGAGGATGGCTAAATATTCTTTTTCATAAGTACTCAAACCTTGATTTCTGGGACTAAGAGCTTTGCTTACAAAAGCAATGGGGTGCCCGTCCTGTTGAAGCACAGCACCAATGCCGACGTCAGAGGCATCTGTCTCAACGACAAAGGGTTTAGTGAGGTCTGGTATTGCCAGAACAGGGGCTGATACAAGGGCTGACTTTAAGACAGAAAATGCTACCTCCTGTTCATGAGTCCAAACAAAGATAGATCCCTTCTTGAGTAAGGTAGTTAAGGGTCTGCTGATGGTGCCAAAGTTGGGTACAAATTTTCTGTAGTAACCAGCAAGGCCCAAAAAACTTCTAACATCCTTGACAGATTGTGGACAGGGCCAATTTTAAATAATATCTATTTTAGAAGGATCAGTGGCCACGCCGTGCTCACTAATGACATGACCAAGATAAGACAATGATTTCTGAGCAAAAGAGCACTTGGACAACTTTACTTTGAATTGATGCTGATGCAACAGAGTGAACACTTGTTTGACATGTTGAACATGATCTGGCCAGGTCTTACTATAGATAAGCACATCATCGATAAAGACAACAGCAAATTTCCTTAACACAGGTGCCAAAACTGTGTTCATTTCATGTTGAAAAGTTGGTGGCCCACCTGTGACCCCATAAGGCATGACCCTATACTCATAGTGACCATGGTGTGTTTGAAAGGCTGTTTTGGAGATATCATCTTCTGCTACCAAAATTTGATGAAAACCAGAAGAAAGATCCAAAGTGGTGAACCATGTTGCTCCAACAAGTTCTTCCAATAACTCATCAATCACGGGTAGTGGGTATTTGTTTTTGACTGTGAGAGCATTTAGCTTCCTATAGTCAACACACAATCTCCAATCCCCAGTCTTTTTCTTGACTAACAGCACAGGTGAGGCATAGGGGCTTTGACTCTCCTGGATCCAACCATTGTCCAACAGTTGTTGAACCTGCCTCTCAATCTCATCCTTTTGAGCTGCATTGTACCTGTAAGGTCTGATCCTGAAAGGTTGAGCTCCAGGTATCAATGGTATGAAATGCACAGAAGATCTTCGAGGTGGTAATCCAGTAGGTGGCAAGAATAGAGCAGCAAATTCATCAATCAACTGCTGAATCTCTGGGGGCTTTGTACACATATTCTTAGTGTTGTCAACTGGGTGCAGCTCCAACAAACACCAGATTTGATCCTGATTATCCAACTTTGCGAGATCAGATGAAGTAATAAGAGAGCAAGACTGAGGAGTAGGCAAAATACCCTGTAACATAGTTGTTCCACCTTGGTAGGCAAAGGACATCCACTTGGCTTTCCAATCAACATGCATGGGGCTGTGTTGTTCAAGCCAATCCATACCATGGATTATATCATAACATTGTAGAGGTAATACTTTCAGAGGAAGCTGAAAAGCATAGCCACTAATCCAGACAGGAAGCTACAATTTGATGTGTGCATTTCAGGATGTGACCATTAGCTACCTGAACCTGCATGGGGTTGTCCAGAGTTGACCAATCGCGCCATCGAGCTGCAAGAGACTCACTGATAAAAGTATAAGTGCTGCCAGAATCAATAAGAATAACAACATCTTTACCACATACATTGCCTAACATTCGCATTGTTTTGGTCTGATCATCAGTACCATGTTCAACATTGGCAGACAAAACACACAATTCATCAGAGTCAGAGTCATGTTCGGAATCTGCATTGATGTTGTCAGCAACTGATGTACTAGACAAGAAATCCCACATCTCTTCAACTATGTGCAAAGAAACCTGAGCAGCACACTTATGGCCATGATGCCATTTTTGTCCACACTTATAACAGAGGCCTTTAGCTTTTCTGTATTGCATCAGAGTACTGGCTTTGTCATCAACAGAGAAACCTTTGTTGCTTTTAGAAAGCTTTTTAGCAGAAGGAGGTGGAGCTGCAGCACTAGAGGAGGAAGCTACAGACTTGTTAGGATACTTGAAGGGGGTGTACTCTGATTTCTTATAATCTTTCTTAACGTTGTAAGGGGCATCTTTAGTGGTTTCTTCCTGCAATAAGGCTAATGCACAGGCAACATCCAAATTTGGGGGGTTATGAACAAGTACCACAGCTCGGATCTCATCCTTCAGCCCATCGACAAATCGATTAGTGATAGTGACAGTACTGAACTTTGGGTCATATGCGAGGATTTGATGCACTAGAGTATCAAACCTCTCAATGTAATCAGCAACCGACTCAGTTTGCTTAACTCTGAAGAAATGTCGGATCAGAATATTATGTTGATCTTTCTCAAATCTCTCACAGACCATTTTACTCAGAATATGCCAAGGATACTGATGAACTGGTGACTCCAATGACTGTGTCCAAAACTTAGCATTGCCAGTAAACTTCATGGAAGCCACTCTTGATTTCAGTTTATCAGGTACAAAATACAACTCAAAATAAGTTTCAGCATTCCTGACCCACACTTTAGGACTAGTGCCATCAAACTCAGGAAACTCCATCAAAGGTACGGCATGATTAACAGGTAACTGACTAGTAGGAGTAGGAAACACAGGGTTGCCAAAATAAAATGGTTGCATAGCAGTAATAGGATTGGATGTGTTCTCACCATTGACCGGTGTAGGAGCAACGGTGAAAACCAAACCGTTTCCCACATCACGGCTAGGAGCATCTTCAGGTGTTCCCTCATCACGAGGTGAGGTAGAAGCCGATTTGAAGACCTCAGAAGTCTGCTGACGAGGTGGAATCCTCAGATCCCCCACATCAAACACCTTGTGGGCAGTAAGCGGTGGTTGCTCGTCCTTCTGGATGAACTTGTCGAGCTTGATGTGGAGATCTCGCAGGTCGGTCTGCAACTGCAGCACATCGGCTTGAACCATCGGCTTCCAGGTGGTGAAATCCTTGAGGACAGCAGTGTTGGCCTCAAGTGTAGCCTGCATCGAACGTTGTTGTTCCTCCATCCGGGACTCGAATCCCTGCAGGAACTTGGTGAGGTCGCCGATTTGATTCTCCATGGCCGCCAACCTCTTACTCTCCCGCGTCTGGTACTGTGGTCGCAGCAGGTAGTCTGGTACTGGGGTCGAAGCCAGGGTCACCAATGTCGCCGCCGCGAGGCGAGACTATCGGCGACAAACACTTCGCCGAGGATCGAAAGGAAAACCGATACCAAATGTAAGAGTACAGACTGAATGTTTGAATGTAACTAGGATAGATCGATGAACTGGAGTTTAACACGAATCTGATTTGAGTAACAGAGCAATACATCAGGCGAGCAAATTGCTCCCTGCCGATCTCCGGACGCAGCCGGCCTAAGAGCAAGTGCTCTGTTCTCTACTTTTTCGTAAGCCCCACGTTGATCCCCTCTCCTTCCTTTATCCCTTCGCGCTTCCTGCCTTCAGCATCGCCCAACTGGCATCGGCATATTTGGGATTGAGCTTCCAGGTTCGCTTGGCCTTGGCTGTCACCGGCCCATTGCTCGAGCCTGGCCCATCTTTACCAGGTGTTATCCTGACACTCACATCTAAAAAAATACTGCTGGATCACGATTTTCTGCCAAAGGTCTCAAATATTGTTTCCACTCACCTGATGAGCATTAGTGTACATGTATTTTTGCCACTTTGCGACCTCAGATACATGGACCCAGTTTACAGAAGACTGGGCACTTCACATCAAAGAGTGATGTTTACTCTTTCGGAATTGTGCTCTTGGAACTAATCACCAGAATAAAGCCAAGAAATGTCGATGGATACTTTCGCCTCCCGGATGAATATATCGAAGCTTGCAGGAATGAAAATAGTGGGAAAGCGATGTTTGACAAGGAGATTGCAGTCGAAGGGAACATCTTTATCCTGAAAGAGATGGGCAAGCTGGCAGTGGAGTGTCTAAGGGAAGATAGAGACAAGCGACCAGAAATGGTGGAGGTGGTGGAACGCCTTCAGAAGCTAAGAAGAGACTTGAAGCACGCCGAAGGGGGCCTGCAGGATGCCACAGCCTCTCATTTCGATGAGTAGATAACAGGAGAGATCACTGATTCATTCAGCAAATACTTCTCTATAGTATTAATGTGAGTAGTGAAAGAAAGAATGAGCTGATGTTTCAAGAATATCCAGCCGATAGTGTGGTAATAAAATAACTAATAAATTCTCTCAAGAATATTATAGTTAACTGAGGTGCTGAAGAGAAGGGAGCAGGCTATACTGGAAGGTGAGGCTGATTTGCTGAAGGCTGCGGCACTAAGGTTCTCTTCATCCATATAAGAAACAAACTCCGCAAGAGTACCGTGACTGATGTTGCTGCGCTGAAGTCAAGGACGGGCGGTCAACAGTGATATCGGAAGGGAGGCCCATCTTTCAAGTTCCAAGACCAGGGTGTCTAAGCCATGGACTTCAATATTTTGCCTTTGCTTTCAGTTTTGTCGTAGCTCTCAGTGATGTAATCGTTCTATCTTTGATGAGTTGGTTTACATGTCAAGCAAGTGGGTGCAGAAAGATTGAAAGGTTCAAGCCTTGCCTATTGCGCCTGCTCTAAGGAAGCTTCTGGCTTACAAGCTAAATCTGCAAAGGGCAGTCCAAGATCTGATGTCCTCCATCGTGTACCTTGGCAGCGGTCGTCTCCAGTCTCTGGAAATTGACGATGAATCCTCTGAGTTCATCAATTCACTGGACTCTATGCAACCCATCCCAAGCATCTCACTGCTCTGCATCTGCATAGAAAGTTGATTGAAGTTCCAAGGTGGATCCCCTACCTGTAAAGTCTTGTTAAGCTGACGATTTCTGTGACAGTTCTCAGAACAGAAATTTTTAAGCTCCTTGCGTCAATGCAAAAACTGTTTTGCCTTACCTTCTTATTCAGTGCTGAAAAGCAGGATTCAGAAACACCGGCTATTATCGAGGAGAACAAACTAAGCTCTGGGGCGAACATCTCGGTTCTAGCCGGAGGATACAAGAGTCTCAAGCTTCTCCGCTTCACTTCGCCTCATCTGCCATTGTTGACCTTCTCAGAAGGGGCAATGCCCGAGCTCCAAAGGATTGATCTGCAGTTCACAAGGCTGGAAGGCCTGAGGAATATGGAGAATCTTGCAAGTCTCCTAGAGGTGCATCTGACCATGGATAAACAAGCAGATGAAGCTACCAGGGACTCAGGGAGATAGTGAGTGGTCTAGCAACGGCAGCAAGGGGAGTAGTACAAAGTAGTACAAAGAAAGTAAAAGTTATCGTCGATGCTAGGTGAAGTGAAACTGAGCTTCCAAACTTCTGTTAAGTTCGTCGGCCTGCACTGGGAACCCTCTCCATATTCAGGTTCAGTTTGCAATAATGTTGTTTGTTTGATTTGGATGTTTTTCCTCACAATTTGCTTTCTTGTTTGCACTGCTGTAGTTTTAAATAAAGATGACTCTGAAACTACAGCTTATTGTCACTGCAATTCTCCGGTGAACATTTGTAATGGAAATCCTGTAATATCAAGACTGCCAGTACCCAATGGTTTTTTAGCTTGTTCATTTGGGCTGAAAATAAGCAGTTGAAAATATCGTTGGCTGATTTATGTGAGAGAAAAACACTGTTGGCTAGCTGAAAATAAGCGGCTGAAAGCTCAAGCGAACCAGCTTAATCGTCGGCTAGCTCTTTTCCTCTTTTTCTTCCACGATTGGTCATTGCCAGACTTTCTCTTTCTCCATCTAAAGATGCCTCATGAGTGATTTTGTACTGTGCAACTTTACAAAACCTAAGATTTTACAGGCACTGTTGTTGATTGCTAATTTACCAGTTGGTACAGTTAGTTACAGTATATATTGCCATACCTGATGTTGCAGAGTGGTCCGGGCTGAATTGGGCCAGTGGAGTGGGAGTGGGGCCCCAGGCCCATTAATATCGCTGTGCTTGCCCTATGTTGCAGAGGAAATGTTTGTTGACCACATTTTCACCGACACTAGTGTCCAGAACTGTAGTAAAAAGAGAGATGGTCCGGTTAGGTTTGACAGCCAGGCGAGATGACAAGTACGTACTCCTAGTGTGGTCGTAGCATGCTACTAGCATGTGCCTGTGATTCAGTTCAGCGCAGGCTTCAAGTTTTCAACTCCACTGTTTGTGACGATGTTACCATCACAAAATAACTTTAGCAGATCATGTTCCTCCTTAATTAGCCCTTGTGTGTTTATTATCAACTGATGAACCACAGGTAATCTTAGCACATCATGTTCCTCCTTTAATTAGCCCTTGTGTGTTTATCAGCAGATGAAACCGTTGTCCTATATATGTTTAGCTGTTTATTTAATATAGTATAGCAGAAGCAGCAGCATCGATCATCTGGAACCTTGACCATTTCAGTTTTAGAATTCTTATAATGGTCGATTTGGATAATTTTGCTGTTTAATTTCTTAATGCATCTCACAGTTGGGCGCATGACTAAAAATGGACTACTAATATGATAAGGCGAAACTCTTAAATTAATGTTTCATCTATGTGCAAATGTATTCTTGACAATGATACACCATTATTATCTGAGGTCTTGTTTAGCATAGCTCCACCTTCTTATTACAGTGTCTATAGGTTGAAGCTGAATAAGCTGGTAAAATAAAAAAAAATAGTAGTTTCACCGACTTCTACTTTATTTTGAGAAAAGATAAAATTGGTCGTTTCAGTACACGGCCGGCGAGAGTCCCACCGGTCATCAAGCAAGGCAGGCCTACGTTACTAGGAGTAGCTTGGCTCTGTGTCTACGATGACACATTAAAATGTCATGTTCGTTGATGCAAGTACTACTAGCTGCAGGCTCCAGCATGTTCGCTTGGCTGGAAATAAACGGCTGAAAGTACTATTATCTGATTTGTTATGAGAGAAAAACACTGTTGGCTGTCTGAAAATAAGCGGCTGAAAGTTCAAGCGAACAGGCTTTGCATCCGCCTCATGCCTGCTGGTTAGGAGGAAGTAACGACCAAGGGTGTGCACCCAATGCAACAAAATATCTTGGCTGCTGCTTGGATCACCGTCCGTAACAACAAAACACCTGCACTGTTTTTTTCTCACCGATGACTGATGGCATTGCCCCCATCAGCAGTTTGTTCAATCCGGCCGCCGGCTACAATGTGCCGACGCTCAGATCTGCAAGCTAAGGTTTGCTCACTCAACTAGTCGGCTCTAGCTCAGCGGTGAGCACAAACAACTTGTTGGCAACAGTGTGTGAGGACGAGGCCAGCACAAAACCCACTGCATGCACATACGTATCTGCATTGCACTGTGTTTCCAATCGGAATCGGAAACCCAAAGAAAGAAACAAGTGCATGCTGCTGCTGCTGCGTGCACGAAAGGCCGCGTGTGCTGTGTTCCCTTTCCCCGTCAGGTGTCTCCATTCCATTCACTCGCAGACACATCGCTCTCACACTCACTGCACCGGATTCTCCCTTTTCTCCCGTGCCCCGCCTTTTCCTGTTGCCCTAAAATTCGGCTAATGGGAACAGACCTCCGCCACCAGCATCAACATTTTCAGAACTCGACGTGCAAGCCATCCGCTGAATGATGTTTCATGAAATGAAATGTAGGCCTTGTTTAGTTCCCCTCAAAATTTCAAGTTTTTTCACTCCCTCTCCATCACATCAATTTTTAGCCGCTTGCATGGAGTATTAAATGTAGGTAAAAAAACTAATTACACAGTTTAGTTGGAAATCACGAGATGAATCTTTTGAGCCTAGTTGGTCCACGATTGGACAATATTTGTCAAATAAGACAAAATTGGTACTATTCATCGGGTTGAAATTTTTTTCAATCTAAACAAGGCTGTATCCTAAAATTACCTATCTAACGCGATCTAGCCATCTACTCTCTCCTTCAAAAAAAAAGTCATTCTTGTTTATCAAAAAATCAACAACTTTTAACTTTGACCAAATATATTTAATAAAATAATAATATTTATAGTACGTAATTAGTATCATTAGGTAGATCGTTGAATATACTTTTGTAATAAATTTATTTGTAGATATAAATGTTGCATGTATTTTCTACAAACCTAGTCAAAATTAAGAAAGTTTGATCAACACGATTCCCATAACAACTCTATTTTTGAGACGGAGGGAGTAGACCAGCATCGTCCACCATGGCCAAAACTCCCTCCACTATATAGCCATGTTTACTTGTCTTATAAGTCGTATTTTTTAGTCAACGAACAATGTTTTTCTCTCATAACAAATTAGTGAACAGTACTGAAAGCATCTAGGCCCCAAGGTTTGGTTTCGGCAATTGATGACAACGCTTTATTACCATGACTAACGTGTGTTTTGCAGAAACTTTGGTAAGTTAGGTCATGGAGGTTATAACTGCTTTGGGCACCATGGTATTCATGCCCCTTGATGGAAATCGTTTCGGTTTTCAAAAGAGTGACGTCAAGATTAAGGACGGTTAGTTCCGGATGACGAGGTGTTGAGATGCATTCGGAATAGTCGTTAGGATCTTCGTTTTTCTCTTTTGGCCGTACTATAAAGGGGGGCATGAGCGGGTAGCTTGACGTAGGCGAGTCCTATGTTTAGGTGTGGTGTACACTTGTTAAACTTGGTGCTAGGCAGCTCTAGAATAGCTCAAAGTTCAGTTGGAAGTAACTTGGTTCAAGTTACGACGCGTTTCGGAAAGTTTAGGGTGTTTTTCCCCTGACCGGACGCGGTCTTCGGCATGACCGGACGCGTCCGGTCAGTACAAAACCGCGACTAGGGTTTGGCTCTGACGACCGGACGCGGTCCTTGCGAGGACCGGACGCGGTGGCCAGAAGCCGACACGTGTCACTTGAGGAAAACACCCGATCGGACGCGACCTGTGTGTGATCGGCGCGTCCGGTCACAGTCCAGTAAGGTCCTGAGACGACCGGACGCGTCCGGTCATCACCGATCGGACGCGGTCTCGCGTCCGGTGCGTTTACATTAAGCTCCCTGCACGATCGAACGCGTCCGGTCACCCCTGACCGGCGCGTCCAGTCACTCAGTTGAAAATTCAGATTTCGACCGTTACGAGCGACCGGCGCGTCCGGTCACTTCGACCGGCGCGTCCGGTCAGCCCGTGTTTTGCCGAGTCAGCGCGTAACGGTTCGTTTCGTCTGTGGGGTGTATAAATACATCCCCACCACCTCTTTTAGAGGTCTCTTGCTCATTTGATCAGCTGAGAAAACCCTTTAGAGTGCAAGAAAGTGCAAGAGCTCTAGTGAGGATAGAGATTTGAGAATCAAAGCTTGAGAGTTCCTCACTAGCGATTAGAGAGTAGGAAGTGTGCATCCACCTTCTCATTTGGGCTCATCGTGGTCAAGTGAGAGTTCTAGCTTGTTACTCTTGGTGATCGCCATCACCTAGACGGCTTGGTGGTGATTGGGAGTTTGGTGATCATCCGGCGGAGCTTGTGGATGACCCAACTCATCTTGTGAGCGGTTTTGGGTGATTCACCGTGACGGAGTGTCGAAGAATCAACCCGTAGAGAGCACTTGATCCTTGCGCGGATCAAGGAGGAGCTACACCCTTGCGCGAGTGCTCCAACGAGGACTAGTGGGGAGTGGCGACTCTCCGATACCTCAAAAAAACATCGCCGTGTTCCTTGCCCTTACTTTCAAGCATTTATATTCTCGTATTCACATTCATTGCTTGATTTACTTTCCTAGAATTGCCATGCTAGACTAGGATTGGAAACTAGGGTGCAAAACTTTTTATCGGTAAAATCTCTAGGAACACAAGTAGGCACTAGGGGTGAATTCCGGCTTATAGGATTTAATTCTTGCAACTATTTTTTAGAAAAGCCCAATTCACCCCCCCTCTTGGGCATCTTGATCCTTTCAATTGGTATCGGAGCCGTGTTGCTCCTAATTTAGGCTTTACCGCCTAGAGCAAGATGTCTAACGGGGAAGGACCACCTCCCACCTTTGAGGGGGATGATTTTCCATATTAGAAAATCCGCATGAAGGCGTATCTCGAAGCCATAGATGTTGGGTGTCTTAGAGCCGCAACCCAAGGGCTTCCCGCTATCAAGGATCCCGCAAACCCCATTGGTGACGAGGAGAAGTACGACCGGTGGAATGCAAAGGCCAAGAATGCACTCTACCGGGGCCTAGGCAAAGATATCTTCAATCGTGTGCGTAATGCAAAGAACGCTTATGAATTGTGGGAAAATCTTTGTGCTCTCCATGAGGGAACTAAGAGTGAGCGTGAGAAACGCTATCACATTGCTTTAAAGAAAATTAATTCTTTTGAGATGCTTCCCAAAGAAAATGCTAATGACATGTACACTCGCTTGAATGTTCTTGTAGAGGACCTCAATGCTCTTGGGCTCACTCAAATGAGCCAATCGGATGTTGCAAGGAAGATCTTGAGTGTTCTTCCCGTTGAGAAGTATGGTCACATTGTCACCGTGCTTCACCAAAGTGATCTTTCCACCGCAACACCGACACAAGTATTGGGGAAGATCAATGCTCATGAGATGTACATGCACATCACTCCGGAAGAGGGCTCATCATCTTCCAAGAAGAAAGACTTGGCCTTCAAAGCTAGCCATGACAAGAAGAAGAAGAAGGGCCAAGCCATGATAGTGCAAGAAAGCTCAAGTGAAAGTGATGTCGATGATGAATCACTTGCACTCATGGTGAGAAAGACCACCAAGATGCTAAAGAAGCTCAACAAGAGTGGCATCAAGTTCGATGGCAAGAAAAAGAAATTATTCACAAGTAGCAAAAGAAAGCCAATCTCGGAGATGGATTGCTACAATTGTGGTGAACTTGG
Organism: Saccharum spontaneum; assembly: GCA_022457205.1. Classification (NCBI taxonomy): domain Eukaryota; kingdom Viridiplantae; phylum Streptophyta; class Magnoliopsida; order Poales; family Poaceae; genus Saccharum; species Saccharum spontaneum. Next base: position 4,848,710 of record CM039609.1, on the reverse strand, counting down.
CCACCTAGCTCATCAATGCCCTAGACCACCAAAAGACAAGTACAAAAACAAGAACAAGGGCAAGAAAAATAATTCAAGTGATGAAGAAGAAGAGAGGAAGAAAAACAAGCCATACAAGAAGAAGGATGGCAAGAAGAAGGAGTTCCACAAGAAGAAGAAGGGAGGAAAGGCATACATTGTTGGTGATTGGCTCACCGACATTGAATCATCTTGTGAGTCCTCCGAAGATGAAAGCAATGATGAGAAAGAGAAGGTTGCCGCTTTTGTGATGGGGCCATCATCTTCACCGACATCTTCATCACCACCTTCACCGCCTCCTTCACCATCATCGTCCACTACTCACCTATGCCTTATGGCCAAGGGTGAACGAAAGGTACAAAACCATGATAGTGATGATGATGATAGTGATAGTGATGATGAATATGATGCACCTTCTTATGATGAACTTGTAAAATTGTTGAACAAATACACTAAAATCATAAGAAGGACAAGAAATAAAAATGATGAACTTCAAAATGAAAATGAATCACTCTCATCAAAGCTTGAAAATGCTCAAAAGACTAGTGGTGAGCTTAGAGATCAAAATGAAGTTATGTCTTCTCATCTCAAGGAGCTCAAAACCTCTAATAAAGAGCTTAAAGATCAACATGATAAGCTTGAGAAGAAGCATAATGAGCTCATCACTAGACATAACTCTCTAAAAGAAAAATACACCATATTGAAAATTGACTATGATAATCTTGTGGTTGCTAATGAACTTGCTCTTGAGACATATGATGCTACTAACAATGTTGTCAAGTGTGATATAGCTACATCATGTGATGACTTGATCATTGAAAGCATTGAGCAAGGTTCTAGTAGCAAAGGCAAGAGTGTGGTTGAGTCAAGCAACTATGATGATTATGCCAAGATCAAGTGTGAGAATGAGAAGCTTGCAAATGAGAACAAGAAGCTTAAAGGTTTGATGGCTCTTGAGAAGCAAACAACAAATGAGTCACTCATTGAAGAGAACAAAAAGCTCAAACAAGAAAAAGAGCATCTCAAGATCGGCCTAAGCAAGTTCACAAGAGGTCAATATTTGCAAAGTGAGCTCCTTATGAACACCGTAATGAAGATGGATAGAAGTGGTATTGGGTACTTGGCAAATCAAGAGAAGAAGGCAAAAGCTCAACAACAACAACAAAGCAAGTCAAAGCCCAAGCCAAAGAGATGTGTTGAGTGTGGTCAAGAAGGTCACTTTGCTCATGAATGCAAAACTCCACCACCACAACCCTTGCCCAAGCATGCTAGACCCTTTGCCTTCAATGCTCATTATATGCTAAGAAAAGATTCAAATGGAAAGATGAAAGTCATGTTTTTGGGTCCCCCAAACAAGAATAGGCCAAAGAAAATATGGGTTGCCAAGTCACTAGTTGAGAAAGTCAAGGGCCCCTCTCAAGTTTGGGTCCCTAAATAAAAGACTTGATCTCTTGTGTGTAGGTGAACTACAAGACCGGTGGATCTCATTGGGTTATTGATAGTGGTTGCACTCAACATATGACCGGTGATCCTCGTATGTTCACCTCCATTGAAGAGAATGGGATATGTCAAGAGAAGATCACATTTGGGGATAATTCAAAGAGCAAAGTCAAGGGTATAGGCAAGATTGCAATATCAAATGATCACTCACTCTCAAATGTGCTCTATGTTGCTTCATTGAGTTTCAACTTATTATCCGTTGGGCAACTTTGTGACCTTGGCTTCCAATGCTTGTTCACACCAAATGAAGTGGAAGTTTCAAAGATAGATGACAAGCAAGTGATATTCAAAGGCTTTAGATACAACAATCTTTATCTTGTTGACTTCACCTCCGAAGATGCTAATTTGATGACATGTTTGTTCACCAAGACCTCACTTGGTTGGCTTTGGCATAGGAGGCTTGCTCATGTTGGAATGAACACTCTCAACAAGCTATTGAAGAAAGAACTAGTGAGAGGATTGAAGGATGTGAAGTTTGAAAAAGATAAACCTTGTAGTGCATGTCAAGCGGGCAAACAAGTTGCAAACACTCATCCAACCAAAACTTTCATGTCAACTTCAAGAGTGCTAGAACTTCTACACATGGATTTGTTTGGGCCTACAACATACAAGAGCTTGGGTGGTAATCTCTATTGTCTTGTGATAGTGGATGACTACTCAAGATACACATGGACTTTCTTCCTTCATGACAAATCAGAAGTGGCAAATTGCTTCAAGAAGTTTGCAAAGAGAGCTCAAAATGAATTTGAAGTCAAGATAAAGAAGATTAGAAGTGACAATGGCAAAGAGTTTGACAACACTAACATTGAAGCTTATTGTGATGAAATTGGAATCAAGCATGAAGTTTCTTCAACCTACACTCCTCAACAAAACGGTGTAGTTGAGAGAAAGAACCGGACTTTGATCACCCTTGCAAGAACAATGCTAGATGAGTACAACACTCCAGAAAAGTTTTGGGCCGAGGCAATCAACACCGCATGCTATGCTTCAAATCGCCTCTTCCTACAAAAGTTTCTTGGCAAGACCCCCTATGAGTTGCTTAATGGGAAGAAGCCGGACGTCTCTTTCTTCCGGGTGTTTGGTTGCAAATGCTACATCTACAAGAAGCGTCAACACCTAGGGAAGTTTCAAAGACGTTGTGATATTGGTTTTCTTGTTGGTTACTCATCAAAGTCCAAAGCATATCGAGTATTTAACCATGCCACCGGTTTGGTTGAAGAAACATATGATGTGGAATTTGATGAATCTAACGGCTCCCAAGGAGCAATTGAGAATTGTGATGATGTAGGTGATAAACCCTTGAGGGAGGCAATGAAGAATATACCGGTGGGAGACATCAAACCAAAAGATGATGAAGACGATGTACAAATTGTTGATCCACCATCTTCATCACGTGTGCCTCAAGATGATGACAAGAATGAGAGAGTTGAAAATAAAGATACTTATGTCTCTCATGAACAAGCCGAGGCACAAGCTCAAGATGTTGATGCTCCCCGTCCACCTCCTCAAGTGGTTGATAGAAGAAACTCACCTCTACTTCAAGCACATCCACAAGATCTCATCATAGGGAGTCCTACTAAGGGAGTGATGACTCGATCTCAAAAGCTTGCTTCTTTTGTTGAACATCACTCTTTTGTCTCTTGTGTTGAACCTAAGAATGTAGAAGAAGCTCTTCAAGATCCGGATTGGGTGAATGCCATGCATGAAGAATTGAACAACTTCACCCGCAATCAAGTATGGACACTTGAAGAGTATCCTAAAGGTGCAAGAGTCATTGGAACCAAGTGGGTGTTCCGAAACAAGCAAGATGACCAAGGCATAGTAGTGAGGAACAAGGCAAGACTAGTTGCAAAGGGGTTCTCTCAAGTTGAAGGCCTTGATTTTGGAGAGACCTTTGCACCCGTTGCAAGACTTGAAGCCATTCGTATCCTCCTTGCATATGCATCACATCATGATATGAAACTATATCAAATGGATGTGAAAAGTGCATTCTTAAATGGATTTATAAATGAACAAGTCTATGTTAATCAACCTCCCGGGTTTGAAGACCCTAGATATCCTAATCATGTTTATAGGTTGTCCAAGGCGCTATATGGGCTCAAGCAAGCCCCTAGAGCGTGGTATGAGCGCCTCCGGGACTTCCTCATTGAGAAGGGCTTCACCATTGGAAAGGTTGACACCACACTATTCACCAAGAAGCTTAATGGGGAGATCTTCATTTGTCAAGTGTATGTTGATGATATCATCTTCGGATCAATAAATGAAGATTATTGTAAATAATTTGGTGAATTGATGTCGAAGGAGTTCGAGATGTCAATGATTGGTGAGCTCACATTCTTCCTTGGTTTTCAAGTCAAGCAAATGAGAGAAGGGATTTTCATCTCTCAAGAAAAGTATACCAAGGATCTTCTTAAAAGATTCAAGATGGAAGAATGCAAACCAATCAAGACCACAATGCCATCTAATAGACATCTCGACCTAGATGAGGGAGGTAAACCGGTTGATCAAACTCTCTACCGTTTTATGATTGGTAGCTTGTTGTACCTTACCGCATCTAGGCCCGATATCATGTTTAGTGTGTGCATGTGTGCTCGCTTTCAAGCGTGCCCTAAAGAACCTCACTTAAGTGCCGTAAAAAAAATCTTAAGATATCTTAAGCACACCCCAAGCATTGGTCTTTGGTATCCTAAAGGAGCTAGATTCTAACTAGTTGGCTATTCCGATTCGGATTATGCCGGTTGCAAAATTGATAGAAAAAGCACATCCGGAGGGTGCCATTTGCTTGGGAGATCCTTAGTATCTTGGTCATCTAAAAAGCAAAATAGTGTGGCTTTGTCCACCGCCGAGGCGGAATACATTGCCACGGGGGCTTGTTGTGCACAAATCTTATATATGAAACAAACCCTCCTAGACTATGGAATTGTTCTTGAAAAGGTGCCACTTTTATGTGACAATGAAAGTGCCGTTAAAATTGCTAACAATCCGGTACAACACTCTCGCACCAAGCACATTGATATCCGCCATCACTTTCTAAGAGATCACGTTGCTAAAAATGACATATCACTAGAAGGTGTAAGAAGTGAAAATCAATTAGCGGATATCTTCACTAAACCTTTGGATGAGGCCACCTTTTGTAGGTTAAGAAGTGAACTCAATGTGCTTGATTCTAGCAACTTTAAAAAATGAGCTTGTGTTGTCCCTTGCATTGCTTTGTTTTATATGTCATGTTTATCTTATTGCAATGCATCTAGGGCTTGACTAACACGGTTACGATAACCCTCCTTTGGAGGAGTGAAGAAGCCTAACCGTGGATCAAACTTGACAAGCAACCTAGCTTTACTTTCTTGTCTTGCATTGCATTTGCATGGTTGTTAGTTTGTCGTTTCTTTTCGGTTTAAGTTTGAGCAACCGTTGTGTTCGTCCATGGATAGAGAGAGCATTTTGACGCTCCTAAAGGTCCAAAAACTCTATTGCATGGCCATATGTTGCTCCTCGGGTGTTTATTGCCTATTTTCTTAAAAACAATACTAGCCTAAGGCAATCTATTTTGAAGAATTTTGAGGGTTTGAGTGAGGTCACTCATATCAGGTTCCAATTGGTGTTTATTTGCGTCTCTTTGAATTGGAACTTGATTGGGGGAAGTCGCGTCGAAGTTCGGAACGAAGAAGGGCGAAAAACAGTGACCGGACGCTGGACCGGACGCTGCACCGGATGCAGTGATGCTTCACCACCGCGTCCGGTCCCGGCGTCCACCAGCGCGTCCGGTCATCCAGAAGACCAACTCTATACCTAGTGACCGGACGCTGCACCGGACGCGCCTCTGTCGACCACCGCGTCCAGACCCGGTTACCACCACCGCGTCCGGTCATTCACGATGAATTGCCGAGTTCCCCTCGACCGGACTCTGACCGCGTCCGGTCAGTTGTAACACCCTAAGATTTTGTTTTATTTAAAAATAGATAAATATGATTTAATTATAAATTCGTTGTGCATTTAAATTTAGGGAATAATAAATTTTTGCAAAATTAAAATTAATCATAAGGCTAATCATTTATTTTTGCACGCATGCTGTTGCACTATATTTTGTGATGATTGGTTTGAGTCAAAGTTTAAAAAGCATTCAAAAACCTTTGGAAATGTGAATTGAAAATCAAATTAGAAAAAGGAAAATTCTTTTCTTTTTCCCTTCTGGCCCGAGCAACCGTTTCGGCCTGTTGGCCCGTTTCCCCGACGGCCCGTCCCTCTTCCCTTCTCCTCTTGGGCCGCGGCCCAGCCCGTCAGCGCCGTCTCTCCCGCCCGCTCTCCCCCTGAAGCCGCTGACGCGCCGGGCCCACATGTCGGCGCCGTCTTCTCCAACTGCCGCCCGCGCCTCTCTCGGTCATGGCAACTGCCGTCCGACGCCCGCGCCCACGACCTCCGCGCGACGTGGGAGCGTCCCCCTCGCCTCGGGCCTTTTTAAAGGGCAGCGCGACCCGGCTCCGCTCTCCTTTCCCACTCCAACCCTCTCTCTTTCGGTTTCGCTACGCCATAGAGCCGCGGCAAGGCACCACCGGAGCACCGTCCGCCCCACCGCGTCGGGTGTCTTCTCCGAGCCGTCCCCGTCCCGTTTGAAGCCGCGGTGAGAATCCCCGTGCTCCCCTCCCTCTCCCTGCACTTCCAATTCCTCGATTTGTGGCCTCTAGGGCCGTCCGATGTGAGCTCCGGCGAGCTCTTTCATGGCCGGCCATGGCGGGTGGTCCTCGCGCCCTTCCCCGGCCGTACTTGCGACGAAAATGGAAACCCCAACCCCTCCGCATCCTCTCTGTGCTTTCGGTTTGGCAAATGGAGCCCGGGAGTGCCCGGCCGAGCAGCTCCGGCGAGCCCCATGGCGGCGCCGCCGTTTTCTTCCTGGAGTCCGGCGGCCGGCTCTCTCTCCCTTTCCCCCCCCTTTCTTTCGTGACCGTTCATCGCGAGATCAACGGCCAGGAATCACCCGTACCCCTTCGCGGGTCCTTTTTTCTAAAGAGACCCCCAAGAATCTGTAAATCGACCCGCAGTCCTCGGCCAGATAGGATTTTCCCGATTTTGTTTTATTTTAATTCCAAAATGTTTTCAGTTTATTTACAGAATTGCCACTACAGCAAAACGTGTATAAAATCGTCGTTTTAGCTCCGATTTGATCCGTTCAACTTGCGTTAGTTTCATAATTTCATAATCTACGCAATAGTGCTACTGTTAGACCTGTTAAGAGCTTTTGAATTTCTCAAATAAACCTAGTTAATAGCTAGCTTCTAGAATAGTAAATGTCTCGTAACTTATGCGTTGTAGCTCCGAATTTCGTGCAATTCGCGTCAATGTGATCGTAGCGAGACGTAGATGATTTTGGTAAACATTTTATTCAGATTTATTTATTGATGGTGTACTGTTCTAATAGTAGCTATGTTTTGCTTGTATGTCTGCTCCAATTTGCGTGTTGTACTCCTTGTCGTACGAGTTCAGACGGTGAGGAGTACGTCGGAAATCCGGACGCGTACGAGGATCAGCAGGACCAGCAGCAGTTCGTGAACCAAGGCAAGTATAGCATGGGCCTACCTTGTTGTCCTATTCATTATATAACATATTCATTATGCATGTGTCTAATATTGCTCGACTATAAGGACTTCCTAGCAAATTGATGACCTGTACCTTGATTCCTATGGGGATTATTTGCATTTGGGTAGAAAGCTAGTGCTCTAACTAAACATGATCTACACATTGATTAATGGAAACAACGGATAATCATGATGATAGTAGTGGAGCTAAAGGGTGATGGTGCAAATGATGTTGATCATGTTGCTCTAAACCCTCCGTAAGGACTTATCTGTAGGGCAAAAGCTGGGACTTACAGTGCAACCGTGGGAGTTAAATGGCTCTGACTTTAGCTCAGTAGTAGGATCTTTTCTAACTTGTTAGAGGTTACCCGAAAGGGCGCAAGAGGGGCTTGCCACGTTGGGTATAGAACTGCCTCTGTTCAGATGTGTATAGCCTGCGGGAATTGTGCCATCGAAAGGGGGGTTCTCTATATCTGCCTGCCGAGGAAACCTAGCGGCCCTAACTGGTTAGAAGAGGCCTATGGAAGGCTTCATAGTGTACCCTGCCTGCTCACCTTGGAAGTGTTAGGGGGTCGACGGGCCCCGGGCATACGGGTAACACGACTCACGGGTAAAGATGCACAACCTCTGCAGAGTGTTTAAACTGTTATAACAGCCGTGCTCACGGACACGAGCGGCCCGGAAAACTCACAGAATAAATGGTTACTTGATACGTGTTGAACCATGATGATGAGATCACACTGATGCTTTCTCTTCTTAAATCTAGTAGGGGATCATGTGGGATAAATGGGAGTTTGAGCATAATTTAATAATGATTAATAATGAAATGTTGATCTACTAAAAATGCTAACTGCAGTCAACCGCGTCTAACCTTTTTGAGCCTCATGAATCCTCATACTATACTTGCGGAGTACGATTGTACTCACACTTGTTGCTATATTGTTTTTGGGTAAAATCCCGGATGGGTAACAGATGACAGTTTCTACGAGGACTTCCCGGAGGATTTCTAGGTTTGGGTCAACCAGTCGTCCTTCCCTGTGGATCAGACACTACGCCTGAGAGATGCTATTTATCTTTCCGTTTGTTTATGTAAGGACTAAGTGATGTAATATCGTTATGTATGTACTCAGTGATGATACTTCTGTTAATTTGTCGGCTTATGTGTGCGACTATTCCTGGGGCGCACATAAGATGTATGCACTCTATATTATCCTTTAATTGGAGTGTGACAAATTGGTATCAGAGCTGTGTCGACTGTAGGACGCAAACCTAGGTAGAAATGGTCGTTTCTAGGAGATTGACTTTATTTATTTATTTGCTACTACCTTATTCTTGATATTTTCTTAAAAATTTTTATGCTCTATTCTTTATTTTATTGCCTAAAATATTGACTCTGATAATATTTTATATCAAAACTATAGATGCCTCGTCTCAGTGCCGCTGCCTACGTCGCCCAGTTCGTTCCAGCAGCACCTGCTCCACCAGCACCACCAGCAATACCACCAGTGGAGCCTGAGGTCGTCCACGTCACTGACGAGGAGGAGGAGGAACCCATGGAGGAGGAGGCATTTTCAGATGCCGCATCTGATGGTCCCGCTTCGACTCCCGTGGCTGCACCCATTCCACATGTGGATGCACCAGTCCCCGCTGCTACACCTCCACCAGCATCACAGGCTGCTTCTGCACCAACCCCAGTGCCCTCCCCAGCTGCATCAGTGGAGCCAGAAGAGATAGGATGGTCCACCAGGAACAAGTTTAAGGAAGCTCCCGAAGACGCCCACTACCACAACCTCCTCACCACCATGCTAGCGGAGTACTATCCAGAGTTTGCTGCCTCTGTGAAGTACTATTGTGCGGAGCACACACATCCAGTGGAGGCGACGTACTGGAAGACCAATGTGATCGTCACCGCCTGGAACAACACCGACCAATCCCAGGATATTGTGACCACCCACAGCCACCGAGCCAGGCGTGCCAGTGTTTATGACAGCATGGAAGATGCTGCGCAGGCGGCGTATCTGCACTATCATGGCAGGCGTTTTGAGGATATGCAGAACAACCGCTACCGGTATCTTCCACGCTATGACCCGAGGGTGAAGACTTGGGCAGTGTTGGCTCCTCCAGCTTCTGATCCCACCTTGGACACCACAGTGAGGCACCTCAGCGCCATGCAGGAGGTCAACGAAGCACTCAGGGAAGAGCTTCGTGCAGCGCAAAAATCTGAAAAGCGCCTTCAGAACCAGATAGATGAGATGGCCGTTCAGCTAGGACAGCCTACTATTTACAAGAAGAAGGCCAGGGTGTTCACCGTGGTGGATCGCGCTCCTTAGATGTTGCAGCCCCGTTTAGCAAGAAGCGTCTTAGAGTCGAGAGTCGTGTCAAGTTCGTGTTTGTTTTGTGAACTTTCCGTTGTATCGTTGTTTGTGTTGATGAACTTGGTTGATTTGGAGTTTGCTTGATTGTTGGAACAGTGTGGGCTTGTCCACATGTTCTTTTTATTAAAACCTTAAGTTAGTGTTTGATTAACTTAGTTGGGGTTAATTTCTGTTTTACTGCTGTGCTGTTTCTCGGAGCAGTCTGCAATGTTTGTCTCATATCTTTAAATCTCTACGTCCAAAAATTATGAAATTTCTGTGGGAAGAACTAGACTTGTGTACCTTTCATTTCCCACTGGAATCACCTCATTATCAATTCGGAATTGGGAGATATGCCCGCTGCAACCTGGCAAACCTGTGCAGTCTGTAATCTAGAACAGAAATTGTTTAGCTCAGTTTTTGATGATGTTGCCGTCTGTATCAGTGAAAACGTTCTATACAAAAGTTGTAGCAGACTCTCTAAGCTTTCCAACGATGTATGCCACGCCTATTTTGGATTTCTGAAACTCAAGTTACCCTTCAGTTTTCGGTCTGCTGTTGTAAACACTCGTCCAGAAATTTTCAGTTATGTTATTTACCTTTTGTAAATAATTGGTAAAATATTTGGGAGATCTCTAAAGTTTGCACATTTGCTTGGAAACAGATGGCCGCCAGAGGAGGACGTGGTCGAGGCCGTGGCCGTGGTCGTGGACACGGAGCTTTGGTGGACCCACCTCCGCCACCACCGGTGACCATTGAGCAGTTGATGGCCATGCAAGCACAGCTCATGCAGACCGTGATGGATCGTCTTGGTGAGCAACCCGCAGGAGCACCCCCACCAGTGCAGGTCCGTGACAAGCGTGGTGAGTTTCTAAAAGGACGCCCACCTGTGTTCACACACGCCTCTGAACCTATGGAGGCGGATGACTGGCTGAGAGCTGTGGAAAAGCAGCTAAACATTGCTCAGTGCAACGACTTGGAGAAAGTCTTGTACGCCTCAGGCCAACTCCAAGGAGCTGCTCAGGATTGGTGGGAGTCATTCCAGTATGGACGTCCAGAGAATGCTCCAGAGGTCACATGGAAAGAGTTCACAGAGAACTTCAGGTCCTATCATATCCCAGAGGGACTTATTGAGCTGAAACAAGAGGAGTTCCGGGCTCTCAAGCAAGGGTCCATGTCAGTGGCGGAATACCGCGACAAGTTTGCACAATTGTCGCGATATGCCCCGACTGAAGTGGCTAGGGATTCTGACAAACAGCGCCGTTTTCTGAAGGGGCTGTATGATGGACTCCAACTGCAGCTGATGTCCAACAAATATGCCAGTTTCCAAGAGTTGGTGGACCGTGCGATAGTAATTGATAACAAGCGTAAGGAAATGGACCTCAAGAAGAGGAAGCTCCAGGGACAGGCATCGGGTAGCAACACTCGCCCGCGAGCCTTCCCGCAGCAAGGTTTTCCGCAGAGGAACCAAGGGCCACCCGACCAATGGAACAAGGGCCAGTACCCCCAGAGGAACCAGTACCAGCAGCGTCCCCAGTACCCACCGCAGTTGGGTAATCAGAGTCAGCAGCGCCCCCAGCAACAGCAAGCTAGCAACCAAGCTCCACGTCAGGGAGTGCCCAACAATGCCCCAATCAAGAGTGGCACCCCAGGCAACCCCAATGCCTGTTACAACTGTGGAGAGGTGGGACACTATTCGTACCAGTGCCCGAAGAAGCAGAACCGGCAGGCCCCGCAGAACCAGCAGAACAACCAGAGACCCAATGCTCGACCTCCGTACACTGGCAAGGTGAACCATGTGTCGTCGGAATCAGCTCAGGAGGCGCCTGAGGTTATGCTGGGTACGTTTAGCGTCAACTCCATCTCCGCTACCGTACTTTTTGATTCCGGTGCCTCGCATTCTTTCATATCCCAAGCTTTTGTTAGAATGCATAGCATACCCCTGTGTGCCATGAAGGATCCCATGCTAGTTAATTCACCGGGGGGTAGCATGCCAGCAAATTATTGGAGCCCTTCCACTAGTATTTTCTTAAGGGGGGTAGCTTTCAAGGTAAATCCAATTGTCCTGAGAACCGCTGGAATTGATCTCATCCTGGGAATGGATTGGATGAAGCAACATAGGGCAGTGATACAATGTCAGGAGAAATCTGTGATTGTGACATCTCCAAGTGGTGATAGAATTTGTGTTGAAGTGGAAGTGCAAGCTCAACCTACCGCCACCGTCAATCAGCTGAGTGATGTTGCTAACCAGGAGGACCAGGTGGTGGATGAATTCCCGGACGTGTTCCCCGATGAACTGCCAGGTATGCCACCCGATCGCGACATCGAATTCCTTATCGAGCTTTTACCTGGAACTGCACCCATAGCTAAGAGGCCATATAGAATGGGGGTAAATGAATTAGAAGAACTAAAGAAACAAATTAAGGAATTGCAAGAGAAAGGTTTTATTCGTCCTAGTTCTTCACCGTGGGGAGCACCTGTTATATTTGTGGATAAGAAAGATGGCACACGAAGGATGTGTGTCGATTATAGGTCCCTAAATGAAGTCACCATCAAGAACAAATACCCACTCCCTAGAATTGATGATTTATTTGATCAGCTGAAAGGTGCTTGTGTGTTCTCAAAAATTGACCTCCGTTCTGGATATCACCAACTAAAAATTCGTGCGTCTGACATACCCAAGACAGCATTTACTACCAGATATGGCCTTTATGAGTACACAGTGATGTCTTTTGGACTGACAAATGCACCTGCATACTTTATGTACCTAATGAACAAGGTATTCATGGAGTACTTGGATAAATTTGTAGTGGTATTCATAGATGATATCCTAGTATTCTCCAAAAATGAAGAGGAACATGCCGAACACTTAAGGTTAGTCTTACAAAAACTCAGGAAACATAAATTGTATGCAAAGAGGAGCAAATGTGAATTCTGGCTGAAAGAAGTATCTTTTCTGGGACATGTGGTCTCTAACGGTGGAATAGCCGTAGATCCCAGTAAAGTGCAAGATGTGCTGAATTGGAAAGCCCCAGTCAATGCTAGTGAAATCCGTAGCTTTTTGGGTTTGGCTGGATACTATAGAAGGTTTATTGAAGGGTTCTCTAAGCTAGCCAAGCCTATGACAGCTCTATTAGAGAAGAATGCCAAATTTGTTTGGTCAGACAAATGTCAAGCTAACTTTGAGGAGTTAAAGAAAAGGTTGACAACAGCCCCGGTGTTGACCCTACCTGATTTAAGTAAGAGTTTCTCTATTTACTGTGATGCATCTCGCCTAGGCCTTGGGTGTGTGCTTATGCAAGAAGGAAAGGTTGTGGCCTATGCATCCAGGCAATTGAGAAAACATGAATTGAATTACCCAACCCATGACTTGGAATTAGCCGCAGTTGTCCATGCTCTGAAAATCTGGAGGCATTATTTGATCGGACATAAGTGTGACATCTACACTGACCACAAGAGTTTAAAATATATTTTTACTCAGTCCGAGTTGAACTTAAGGCAACGTCGTTGGCTGGAATTAATTAAAGATTATGATCTGGAAGTGCATTATCATCCTGGAAAGGCAAATGTTGTTGCCGATGCACTTAGCCGGAAAAGCTATGCCAACGGACTTCAGTTGACATTTATATCAGCAGAGTTGCGAGCTGAAATAGAACACCTCAACTTGGGTTTTGTCAACAATGTAGTAGAATTGACCATAGAACCTACATTGGAGCAAGAGATACGTAAAGGTCAGTTGGAGGATGAGAAATTGAAAGAGATTGCTGAGCAGGTAGTGGTTGGAAAGGCACCAGGTTTCCGGTTGGATGAGAATGGTACTCTATGGTTTGGAAAGAGGCTATGTGTACCTGAAGTGAAAGTCATCCGTGATATGATTCTGCGAGAGGCACATGATTCTGCATATTCTATACACCCTGGAAGTACCAAGATGTACTTGGACCTCAAAGAGAAGTATTGGTGGTATGGTTTGAAACGGGATGTGGCTGAGTATGTGGCCATATGTGATACTTGTCAAAGGGTGAAAGCTGAGCACCAAAGGCCTGCAGGATTGTTGCAACCAATGAAAATACCAGAGTGGAAATGGGAAGAAGTAGGTATGGACTTCATTACTGGATTGCCTCGCACTCAACAAGGATATGATTCGATCTGGGTAATAGTGGATCGACTTACTAAGGTAGCCCACTTCTTGCCAGTCAAAACCACTTATAGTGGTGCAAAGCTAGCAGAGTTGTATATGGAGAGAATAGTATGTCTGCATGGGGTTCCAAAGAAGATCGTATCTGACCGAGGGACCCAGTTTACATCACATTTTTGGCGTAAGGTACACAGTGCTTTGGGAACCAAGTTAAATTTCAGTTCGGCATATCACCCCCAAACTGATGGGCAGACAGAAAGGACCAATCAAATCTTGGAAGATATGTTGAGAGCTTGTGCTTTACAGTATGGTACTAGTTGGGATAAGAGTTTGTCATATGCTGAGTTTTCATATAACAACAGTCACCAGAAGAGTCTCAAGATGGCGCCATTCGAAGCTTTATATGGACGAAAGTGTAGAACACCTCTATTCTGGAATCAGGCAGGTGAGACCCAAGTGTTTGGACCTGATGTCCTACGCAATGCAGAAGAACAAGTGAGGATGATCAGGGATAATTTGAGAATAGCACAGTCTAGACAGAAAAGCTATGCTGATGTCAGAAGGAGAGAATTGAGTTTCAAGGTAGGTGACTATGTGTATTTGAAAGTGTCACCAATGAGAAATGTGAGAAGATTCAATATGAAGGGCAAGTTAGCACCGAGATATGTAGGACCTTTCAAGATTCTGGAGAGACGTGGAGAAGTGGCTTATCAGCTGGAATTGCCAGAAAGTTTAGCAGGTGTGCATGATGTGTTCCATGTTTCACAATTGAAAAAGTGTTTACGGGTACCAGAAGAGCAGATCCCCTTGGAGGAGCTTACTGTTAAAGAAGATCTCACGTATGAGGAATACCCGATAAAGATTCTTGAAACTGCAGAAAGAGTTACCAGGAGTCGCACTATAAAGATGTGCAGAGTGCAATGGAATCGTTATTCAGAAGAAGAATCTACGTGGGAAAGAGAAGAAGATCTGAGAAAATCTTATCCGCAGCTTTTTGAGTAAGCATCATCCAATCTCGAGGACGAGATTCTTTTAAGGGGGGTAGAATTGTAACACCCTAAGATTTTGTTTTATTTAAAAATAGATAAATATGATTTAATTATAAATTCGTTGTGCATTTAAATTTAGGGAATAATAAATTTTTGCAAAATTAAAATTAATCATAAGGCTAATCATTTATTTTTGCACGCATGCTGTTGCACTATATTTTGTGATGATTGGTTTGAGTCAAAGTTTAAAAAGCATTCAAAAACCTTTGGAAATGTGAATTGAAAATCAAATTAGAAAAAGGAAAATTCTTTTCTTTTT